>LJIJ01000355.1:0-134185 GCA_001718145.1 Orchesella cincta
ACCTTGGCGTTTCAGATAGATTTGGCTGCGTGCAGAGTTGACGCAGGAGTTGTGGCAGTCATCCACAGCAAATTATGCTCCTTTCCTTGCCACGTTCTTGTTTTTTCATCTGTGGGTTGTTCTGTTTGAGCATCTTTCTTGACAGCGTATCTGCCTGTTGGCGCAAGCTTCATAGTCTTCTCCAGACTCAGTCTGTTCCATGTTGGTATTGTCAGCAGCTTCCTGAGAAGTCTGAGTGTCTCCCATTTATTATCTCCGATTTGCTGTACGAACGTGAACTTCATTTTCGTTTTCAGCACTACTCCCACTTTGTGGCGAATGCTGCTAAGAGGATTCGCACTTTTCTCATAAGCTAAGCTGATCCAGAGCTCGGGACTAGCGGCTGAGGGGGTATGGTTGTTGTTTTCAGCTTTTTTCACGGCCCCGTCCAGGAAAAGCTTGCATTGGTAGCGACGCTTGCGGTCAGTGTCTGGAGCAACTTTTGCTGCCGAAATCAGTCGGCACAGCTTCAAACTGATTGGCGCAGCTGCATCTGGCCTGGCTCTTGGCACCCGATCCGATTACAGGAACATTCCGTCTGCAAATATTCTCTTTTTGAGTTCCAACGACATTTTGTGATGAAAAGCCTTCCAGGATATGGACATGAGGTCCCACTTTTTCGGAACTGGCGGTTACTCTCGGCAATGAGCGCTCCGGAAGCCGCTTTTCTTTGACTGGTCAACCATTCTATCATTAAATCCTCTATGTGGTAGATTGGGAGGGGTTGGTGTGTTGTGGTTTCTGGTCATGAGGACCTCTTCGCATAACGCTATGTGGTTGGGTATGACTGGTGAGCGGGGGCGGAATCAATCATTCGTCGTGGTCACAAGTGTTTCGGCTGGCGAGTCCACGAGACAGTGGGTTGGACTGTCCCCGTGTTATATCATCTTGTTTGTTAGGTGGATCTTCTGCAAACTCTCGATCTGTTTTAAATTTCTGTCGGCTGCCACCGCTCACCTCATCTCCTCTTCTTCTTCATCTCCTGCGCTCAATTTCGTCTTCTTCGTCCTCCAATGACGCATCAGAATCTTCACCAGATGCAACGTCCGTGTCAGAGCCTGAACGTCTACGACGGGTTTTCTTATAAGCCGGCCTGTCTGGATATAGGCAGCGGAAACCCTACAACATATAATAAATTTTGCTGCACTGCTTTTAACAAAATTTTTAATCCGTTAAATTAAACTAACTTCAGGTTGAGTAGCCAGGCGGTCCGGTAAACTTTCTTCAACAAATTTGTGGTTTTACTGCTCAACTTTATTTCCCGTTCAGGGGTAATACTGTCGTCATCACTCAAAAGGTTCGCAAGAGTTGTTAGCGTGTTAATCGCGATTTACTTAGCACAAGCGACAAATTCTTTATGGAAAGGAGAAAAATGTTAGTGTAATAGCGACTTGAAAGCAAAGCCACTTCTAGGTTCTAATCAAGCTACCTGACCGACAGGATTTGAGTGATTATAATACAAAAGGTGGAAGCAGCACAGCAAACTCAGGATTCAAGAAATATTTAAGCAATGACTTGCGTATTGTTACCTTAAGTCAGACTGCTTCATCAGGTGTGTATTGTCAGCAAGATGCTCCGAAATTCCTGTCTGTCCACTCATCCTCATCCATTTCGCTAAGCAAATCATCTCTCTGACGCACCACTCAACGGAATTTCAACTCAAACCCTCTCAGGAGTTGTCCCTCTTTCATCCATCTCCGACAGTATCTAGGCATCATCATTAATTCAAACATTAGCAATCAACTCTGCACAACTCATTAACGAACTAAAAAAGCAGCTAAACATACGCAAATATTGTTGGGCTTAACAAAACTCAAATCGTATTGAGGCTAATGAAGTGATTATAGAACATCTCAAACGATGAACAAATTCATGAAAATAATTCTTTTAATAGGGAGTCATAGCAGATTTGAACACCAATTGATCACCATCAAACCATTTCAAAGAATGTGCCCAAATGTCACCGTTTGTCAAATCATTCAATCACGCCTTTACCAGGATCCATTTGCAAGGACATCCTAATTTTTAGTTATTGATGCGTAATCGCTTAGGACATTTTATCTGCCCATTATGTATATATGAAACATGTTGGCGCCAAAATAACACTTTACAAATACTTTACAGACCATCTTAACACGGAAGGCACATGAATATTCGCATAGACAGTGAATGAGTCACAGACAATATTTCAACCCACCCTGTCGTCATATCAAAAAAGATTCCGCTAATGACTTGCGATAATTTAAAGGAATCCCACAGATGCAGATGGAAAGACTTAATACATAGACAATTTTTTTCTCAAGCCAATAATAACTGCTGCAAATGTAGTCTGCCTTCAAATCTCCATAATTACAAAAATGTCGGCATCTGGCAAAGATCATACACCAGTCCGGCTTGTCACGACCGGTTGTTTGAAATGAAAGTTTATCAAACATTTGACTCTCACATTCTTCTTCTTGTATCCAGTATTTCCAGTCAAAATCTTAACCGATCTTTATCCGTTCAGTTTACATTTTATGCAGAACACAAAGTATGTAATCCTTTTTTCAATTTTTGTGCAATGCCCTCCATGTGAAGATCCGTTATCTATATTGATGTGATTAGAACACTGACGAACGTGTTTTTTTACTGACGTAAACCTGCACGACCTTTTTGCAGAACTCTATGTTTTACGATCTTCCAATAAAGAATTCTGTACAAAGTCGAGATAAAATTCGTTCTAATTTGGATTAGCTTGCTCCCTTTCCACATCCCGATGAAATGATTCAACCTTTCCTTATATGCTCCAACAGTTAAGTAGTCAAGTAATGTACCTACTGCAGATTACGAAATTAGACTGATGAAAACAAGACCAAATTAATGTTGTTATGTGTAGCACGCCATTATACAATTGTCGCCCGTTTGTTTCTTGCAGTTTACGCCTGTCTAGAACATAATATTGCGGCGAGTAATAATGTATGTATTATACACTCTCATGACAATCCGATCTGACTGACACGAAAAGTTTTAATCGAGTCAATTCGTAAATCTGCAGTAGTACATACTTGACTACTTAACTGTTGGACATATAAGGAAAGTTGAATCATTTCATGGGATGTGGAAAGGAGCAGAGCTAATCAAATTAGAACGCATTTTTATGACTTGTACAGAATTTTTATGGAAATCGTAAAACAAGAGTTTGGCAAAGGGTCGGCAGTTACGTCAGTAAAAACACGTCGTCATGTCTGTCACATAAATATTTAGATACGGATCTTCACATGAGGCATTGCACCAAAAATGAAAAAAGGATACAACTTTGTGTTTGCATAAAATGTAAATTGAACGGATAAGGATCGGTTAAGATTTTGACGTGGGAAATACTGGATACAAGAAGCAAGAATGTGAGATCAAATGTTTGATAAAACTTTCATTTCAAACCGGTGTTGACAGCCGGACTGATGATGAATCATTGCAGATGCGCAACATTTTGTGAATTATGGAGATTTGAGGCAGATACATTTGCCAGCAGTTATTATTGCTTGAGAAAAAATTAGCATCTATGTATAAGTCTTCATGCTGCATTGTGGGATTCCTTAAATTATGCAAGTTCATAGCGGAATCTTTTTGATATGACGAATGAAAAATTGTTGTGACTCATTCATGTACTATGCGAATATCATGTGCTCGTGTTAAATGGTCTGTAAAATATTTGTAAATGTTATTTTGGCAAATGTTCATATATACATAATTGGGCAGATATAAAAATGTCCTAAGCGATTAGCATCAATAGACTAAAAATAGGATGTCCTTGCAAATGGGATGTAAAGGGTGATTGAGATGTTTGACAAAACGGTTGACATTTGGGCACATTCTTGAAATGTTTGATGGTGACTCAATTTGGTGTTCAAAATATGCTATGACTCCCTATATAAAAATTATTTTCATGAATTTTTCATCGTTTGAGATTTTCTGATAATCACTTCATTAGCCTCAATACGATTTGAAGTTTTGTTAACCCAACAATATTTGCGTATGTTTAGCTGCTTTTTTAGTTCGTTAATGAGTTGTGCAGAGTTGATTGCTAATGTTTGAAATTAATGATGATGCTTAGATACTGTCGGAGATGGATGAAAGAGGGACAACTCCTGAGAGGGTTGAGTTTGAGAATTCCGTTGAGTGTGCGTCAGAAGATGATTTGCTTAGCGAAATGGATGAGGATGAGTGGACAGACAGGAATTTTGGAGCATCTAATGCTGACAATAACACACCTGATGAAGCATCTGATTTAAGGTAACAATACGCAGTCATTGTTAAATATTTTTGAATCCTGAGCTTTGCTGGTGCTGCTTCCACCTTTTTTTTATATCACTCAAAGTCCTGTCGTCAGTAGCTTGATAGAACCTAGAAAGTGTGCTTTCCAGTCGCATTAACTACATTTTTCTCACTTTCCATAAGAATTTGTCGCTTGTGTAAGTAAATCGCGATTAACACTAAAACAAACTCTTGAACCTTTTTAGTGATGACGAAGATATTACCCCTGAAGGAAATAAAGTTGAAGCAGTAAACCACAAATTTGTTGAAGAAAGTTTACCGGACCGACCTGCTCAACCTGAAGGTTAGTTTAATTTAACTATCTAAAAATTATTTGTTAAAAAGCAGTGCAGCAAAATTTATTATATTGTTGTAGGGTTTCCGCTGCCTATTCCAGACAGTCCGCTTATCAAGAAAACCGTCGTAGACAGTTCAGACTCTGACACGGAGGTTGCATCTGGTGAAGATTCTGATGGCTCATTGGAGGACGAAGAAGACGAAGATGAGGAGGAGGATGAAGAAGAAGAGGAAGATGAGGATGAAGGCGGTGGCAGCACGACAGAAATTGAAACAGACTCAGAGTTTGCAGAAGATCCACCTCACAGTGTTCCGGGGACAATTCCAACAATTGTGGTGGATGAGCCAGAACAAATTGTGACGAGAATGATTGATTCCGCCCCCGATAAGTCATACCCAAACTCCAATAAGCGTGATGGAAGAGGTCATCATGGACCCAGAAACCACAACAACCACCAACCCCTTCCCCCAATCTACCACATAGAGGATTTAAATGATAGAATGGTTGAGCCAGTAAAGAAAAGCGTTCCGGAGCGCTCATTGCCGAGAGTAACCGCAGTTCCGAAAAAGTGGGAGCCCATGTCCATAAATCCTGAAGGATTTTCATCCAAAATGTCGTTGGAACTCAAAAAGAAATATTTGCAAGGGAATGTTCCTGTAATCGGCATCGGTGCAAAGAAGCCAGGCCAAGATGCAGCTGCGCAAAATCAGTTTAGAAGCGTGCTCGACATGATTTCCGAGCAGCAAAAGTTGCTCCAGCCTGCACCCAAGCCGTCAGCTACAATGCAAGCTTTTCTGGACGGGGCTGAAAAGCTGAAAAACAAAACCATATCCCCCCTCAGCGCTAGTCCCCGAGCTCTGGATCAGCTTAGCTATGAGAAAACTGCGGATCCTCTTAGCAGCATGCTACCAAAGTGGACTAGTGCTGAAAATGAAGTTCACGTTGGTACAGCAAACGGGATAATAAATCGGGAGATCAACTCAGCTTCTCAGGAAGCTGCTGACAATACCCTGAACATGAACAGACTGAATCTGGAGAAGACTATTGAAGCTTGCCAACAGGCAGAAGCTGTCAAGAAAGATCTCAAACAGAACAAACCCACAGATGAAAAACAAGACGTGGGCAAGGAAAAGGAGAATAATTTGGTGGATGATGCCACAACTCCTGGTCAATCTGAGCAGCCAAATATTGAAACGCCAAGTTCACTTTTGCTGGTCAACGGAAGTGCAAAAAACACTGAAAGTCCAATGGTTCTCTCTGATGGGATGAGTCAATCAGAGACCGACACTCAGAGTACAATCATAGTCACCAACAAAGGGATAGTAGATCCGGCCAAGACACCTATCGCTGAAAAACCATTTGAAATTGGTGACGTTGTAAAACCTCGTGCAGCGTTGGAAGAAGATGATGACAGTGATACAGAGACGGGTTCTGGGGAACCGCTTTCTGATCTTGATGATCTAGACATAGAGGATGAAAATCCGGTAAAGATTGAGCCTCCCCGAGTTGAAATTGAAGATGAGTTTGGTGGTGTGACACTTGCTGTTGACGTAGATAATGAAATCGACGACTCAGTTCGCATAAGTTCATCCGATTCCAGAGATTCACTCAACTCTGGAGTATTTCTGGAAACAGAGTTGTCAGACTGGGTGAAAGATGGAAATGATTGCAGTGAAATAGAGCCTAGGGAAAGAAGTGCGAAGAAGAAAACGGGACATGGGAAAGGAAGGCACGGATCCCGACGGAGAGAGCAGCACATGTCTGGAGATAATGTATCTGAAAGTGTTGGGAGTCGGGAGACTAGTCATCTAGCTCTTGAGCTGGAAGACATGGATTTTATGGATGTTGATGGGCTCAGCAGCCCGGAAGACCAACAACAGTTCATTAAAAGAAAGGAAGGCTATGCCAAACTAGAGACGGAGGAAGAAGGACCTGAATCAATATTACCTGATTTTTCTGTAGTTTTAAGGACATCGGATCCCCATGATGATCAACCTTCGCCTAGAACTTTAGAACGGCAGCAGAGACCCACGTATAGTAGTGATGAGCAGGATGAGAGTGGCCACTCCAGCACGCCCACTGTCGAGTCTTGTTCTGCAGGACCTAAAGTTGAAAAAAGTGTAGCGGAGAGTGTTTCAAAGCAGGAGAAGGCGTCCCCTACCAAACAGCCTCAAATTATTGAAGCCATAAACCCAGTCATAGTTGCTAATAGGAAGCAGATTGAAAAATCCAATGAAATTCAGCTACTGGATCGTGTCGGTCCCTTTTCCAATGCTAGGGACTCCTTAGACTACAGAAAAATGAAAGGAATGACGAGTCCAATTAAATCCAAGGATTTGTATTCAACATATTGTCTTCCCTCGGTGAAGGGAGAGATACTGGAGGATGAGGACGGTCAAGAATCAATTGGTGGGATGACAAAAGTTATAGAAAGCCAGCAGCAACAATCTTCATCATCTCAAGCCAACCCTGTGTTTGGAGACAATCATCAACAACATCGCTCCCCAGAAATGGCAAGGAAAATTGAAGAGATTCACAAAGAACGTGCGAAGCAAAATGACCTGATACGCTCCATGGTTATGGGTAGAATAAGGAAAAGTCCAGAGAAAAACAGCCGTCGGGGTTCAAGAGGCTCACTTAGCCCGCTGGGAGCCTCATCTTCCTCTGGGGCATCTGCATCTGGCTCTTCAGAACATGTTTTAAGGTGTGAAGACGAGCTGGTTGACTCCAGACGAAGCTCTCAAAATTCAATCCTGTCTCAGTCCAACCATTCTCACGATGGTGGGGAGGAAACGGATGAGAGCCAGCGAAACTCGTCATCAGCCAACGAAGTAGAATTTCCCTCAAGGGATAGTAGCTCCGCTGCCGAGCCAATATTGAAAGGTGCTCATGTGCCGTCGCCAACAGATCTCAGTGCTAAAAGTGCGTCATCTTCGCAGTTCTCTAGTGAAAATAGTATTCCTCATCATAAGCTTCAAAAGTCGTCATCAACCAGCAGTCAGTCTCCACCCGGTGCTGTGGCGGCGACGTTTCCTGCTCCAGTTCGAAGTCCGAGCCATCAGCAGCTAACTTCTCAGGCGCAGAACCACCAGCCGTATGAGCCAGTTTTCACATCGTCACCGAGGTTTCGAAACCGGCCAAAATTTGAAAATCCACTCAGTGTCTACCAATCTGTTACAAATCCTCCGACGCCAGTAAATCCCTCAGCGCTTTCCGGATTTGCTGCTACCCCAGCACTAACACCTGGATCGGAGGGGTCGTCCTCTGGCAAAGAACAAACTCGGGGTGAAAGGGAACCAAGTACAAATAAGTCCATCAAAGTAATGAAGAGTCACTCACCGTCCTTCTACCGTTCCATGCCAGATTTGTCAGCGTTTCTCGTCTCTTCGTCCTCAATTCCCCCAACGGATCATCACACTGGATCTGATGGAAGCAGTAATGAAAGCAGGGGCTTTGCAACACCTGACATGAAGCAATGGAATGCTTATAAGCAACTCAGAGGAGTTGCAGCAAGTACCTCAGTGGATAGGGAAAAGGCAAGGAGGGCTGCGAGAGAGCGTGCCCGCCTCAAAAGTGATGAAGAGTTGGGGCTCAGCCCAACAGATTATGCCAACTTAAAGGAGAAAGTGAGGAGAAAAGCAAGCATTACAGACGATGATGTTTTCAAATCTGGAAGCGTTCCAACAACCCCCGTCAGAGAAACTTTAAGAGGTGGGATGATCCGCAAGGGTCGCCCAATGTCTGATGTGTTTGATGCTGCATTCTCCCTCCGCCCAAATGTGGATTTTCCGATTACAAAAACAAACCCATTTTTGGTATCCACTCCTCTCCACCAGGATCCCAGAGATATGGGTCTTGGGCTGGATGACGATGGATGGTTTAACCACCACGAGCCACAACAACCGGAGATTAAAGACCTTTCTGAAGTTGAAGATCCAGGATTCGCCCATTTGAAACTCCGTGTCTCCTCTCCAGGAAAGCAAAAAGGGGGATCGGAAAGGAAACTTTCTCCGGAGAAAGCAAAAAGTATGGGATGGCATAATGACGGACAGGTGATGATGGGCGATCCTGGAATGCCCAACTACTTTTCAGCCACCCCAACATTATCCACAAGCCCGCCGGCTATAGGCAACAATGCCAATTTAAGAGGGACCCCCTTGTCTCTCACTCCGAGAGCAGATGGGAATTGGTTCTTCGAAAAACCAGAGTCCACCCTATCATTCGCCACTCGTCCGCGGTCCAACACCTTGTCCGATCTAAACCTTAGCCCCGGCTCTTTACTCTCAGGTAGTAGCAATAACTCTAATAGCCAAAGCCAAGGTATTCCTCAGACCTCACCTAATGTTTCCACGTCACCAACAGCTACGTCACGCTTGTCGTCCGAAGTGGCAAGTAATAATGGTAGCACAGCTTGCACTAGTGAAGTAAATGTTGCAATAAATAGTAGTAACGGTACGTCAGGTGGCCAACTGGCTCATGATGGACAATGCACTTCCACCCCAGTTTCTGTTGCAAAAGCTAAAGCACTGAGCACTGATACTTTGCTTGATGACTCTGACTCACCCACCGGTCCACCTGAGCGAGTCAAGGGAGTAAGCGTCCCCGACATTGCACATTCTGTTTCTAATGAACCACGTGTGTCTCCAGAGAGGAAGAATCGCAAATCAAAGGATCGAGACCGGAGGCGGAGTTTGATCCAAGCGGTCAGCGACTTCTTCACTATTCGGGGATCCTCCATGTCCCAAGCTGGAAGTACTAATGGCTCGCCCACAGACAAATCTGGACACTCTCATTCAACCAGTTCTGGAACTAGCACGGGGGGAAATAATGGGGATAATGGAGGAGGTGATAAAGGGATCCAAGGTTCCTCAAATAACGGAACTCCAAATGGGGGATCAGGACGAGAAAAGTTTTCCATTTTTAAGCTGACCCCGAAAATTTTGCAAAGTAAGGAACGGAGAAACTCTAAATCAAGAGAGATTATATCTCCTCCACCACCAGCTCCTAGTGGAGGTCCGAGTCCGGTGTTGGAATCTAGCATTCCTCCACCAAAACCTGCGAGAGCTGCGTTTTCCTCCTATTTGGCGCAACCACCCGATATGGTGATTCAAAGATTGACGTCAAGTCCTACCACTTACAAGTCTCCGAGATCGAGCCAAGGTCGCTCGAGTATGGATGGAAATTTTGGAGGGGAAATAACGCTGTCACCAACAGGATCGACGGCTGCATTGTCTGGCCTAGCTGGGACCGTTGATCACATGGCTACGCTGTCAATTGTTGCCACTCCATCTCGACCAGGAGTTTCACACGGCTCAAGGAGCAGGAGTGACCTTCGGCATCAACATCATCATCGCAATGATAACAGAACGTAAGTTCACTGGGCTACGCATGGGCTGATTATGACTAACTTTCAACTAAAGTATGATGTGAAATTAAAAATGATTATTCCAAATTTACAGCAGAATGAGAGAGATGCAAGAGATTCAGCTGCAATTGGAATCCATTGAAGCTCAGCAGAGATCTTTGGAGGCAAGAGGGGTTGCGGTGGAAAAGAGAATTCGTGGGGAAGAGCCAGGTAACCAAAAATCTAGTAATGAATACTACCCGTTTATTACTAACCTACTTAGATCTAAAATTCAAATGTTTATGACTCAATAGATGAGAAACAGCGGGAGGAGGCAGAGTTGATGGAGGAATGGTTTACTTTGGTGCGAGAAAAAACGCGAATGGCTCGCTTCGAAAAAGAGCTGTTGGTCCGTGCAGAAGAGTTGGAGTTGGAAGCTCGAAAAGAAAGGCTAGAAGAGCAGTTGGACAATAGCTTACTCTTAAATGGTATGTTAATTACTGATCTGTTACTTCAATTAAAGAATTAAAATACATATTTATGTAAATATTTAACACCATACAGATTCTATCAAATCCCCTGAAGATAAAACTAGAGAAATAGAATTACTACATGAGCTAAGAGCAGTCGAAGAGCACCGTGGAAAGCTTTTAAACAGTTTTCAAGAGGATATGCGACAGTAAGCAATAACCCTTAAATATTAACCTTCAGCTTACCAGATTTTGTTTAGTAACAATCTCTCTAATAAATTACTGTTGTACTTCCAGATATGAGAACGAAGATGCTGACCTCGAAGCCAAAATAGCATCTTCCCGTCTATCACCCAAAGAGTCGAATGTCTGATATCTAATGTTTACCATAAAAGATCGAAAACCCCGTAGTAATACTCCCACACTAGCTTATTTTGTGACCGTGCTACTATCGCTGTTATTGTTACCAATTAAGAGTTCCCTTTTGGTGGAGAAGGAAAACTTGAAACACGGCAAGTGTTCAAAATGAAAGCTGAATGTCTTACTATTAGAAGATGCAATTGCATCTTGTTAGTGCATCATGCATTTCTCTAGCCTTCATTGTTTGCAACTCAGATAAAATGAATATTTAGGCTGCCTTCTAAAATGAATTCCTACAGAACATTATAATATAAATCAATCCAATACAAAAATAACGAATCTTTCAAAACAGTGGCTGTCAATTGCAAGCTGTGCTGTGCATTTCCACTGTGACCTAGTTCAGAAATGTTCTTTCTAGACAAAATTGCCTACTTAGCTAGTGGCTACTTGTTATGTAGTTGTAAATAGCATCCATTATCTAGCCTACGCAACTCAGTTAACTTTTGAAAACTAGTGGCTTATTGTTAGCTATCGTGCCAGCTCCATCATTTTCAATAGCAATAATAATGTTTTTGTACAAAGTTCCAAAAATGTTTACCTTCTCAAAACTTTATTCACTGCGCTGTACAGAGGTAAGAGAAAAGTTTAGTGAAAGGTCTAATAATATGTAGTTGTTCGGTGTACAGCATAATATTACAGTTATACATACATGTACATTGTTAACATTTGTAATTACGAATGGAATCCTTCCACATGGAAAAAGATAACGTTGTAAGATACATATTTCCAGCTAATATTTTATCCTAGTTGCTAGCTTTCTCTAAACTATATTGGAGTGATAAAAAAAACTTGTAAATCTTTGTGTAAAGAATACGTGTAGTTTTTAAGCTTCTCCACAATATTCTTCGAAACTCGAAATGTTAGAGGAATGTTGTACACAGTTTTTTTATCTATCTGAATAATAACTACCAAAACAAATGAGAACAAGGAAGTTACCACAAAACTCTACCGATTACTTATCGATTTTAGTCTCATCGTCAGTTTAACTTAGTTGTAGTAAAATAATATTCATCAGTTTCATTTTCAGGTTTTTCATGTAGACAGACGATATAAATTATGGTTATGTAGCAAAGCAACGTTAGTTTTTTTTAGGTATGAAAATAAGTCCCGTTGTCATTAACTAGTTTCATTTTGTATTAAAATATACGATAACTTTTTTTAAAGTAACGTTACAACAATTGTGTTTTAATTTACTTTTAAATTTCTTAGCTTAACCTTGTTTTTATTTATTTAAAGCTTTTACATTATGAGTTATGCACTGTAATTTATTCAAAATGACTAAAAAAAACTCTGTTCGCATTATTATTATTAATAACTGATGTTGTTTGTAATTTGGGATATACTTTCAGAAAAAAAGACTTGATAGTCCAATAGCTAAGCTAAGCCAGTTACTACTAATAGAGCAGATTGAATTTTGCTGCATATACGGATTCGGAGTAATGCATTGGTACAAAGCGGAATGTCTGCAGCTGACAAGAATAATTCTATTTTGATTACAGTGCATTAAACTATTTGATTGCAGATTAAATGGCTAGCACAAGATGAAAAGGTAATATTATGGATTCAGACTTAAAAGCCATGCGTTCGTGCAAGATAAAAGTTAATTTTTGTGCTAATGGTTGAAGGATCTGTATTAGAACCAACCAAGAGTAGTTTTTCAGGAAGAAGCTCAGCTGGTAGATTATGAAATGCAGTTGTTCTGTATCTTTAGCGCTCACATGATAAGAATATTATAAAATATGTAATTGTTTGTAAGCCGTTTCTTTCTGAAGATATTAATCGAAATGATCGACTGATTTTTATTTCTAAGCTTATATCGCTAATAAAATTATATTATTAACATGAAAACCGACAACGGCCGAATTTTAAATTATTTTCATGAGATTATCACACAAACGCTCATATATTCACAAAACAAATTCTATGAAGCTCATACAAACTAGTATTTCAGATTTATTTTCAATCGTTTTCCACATCCATAAGAATCTGTAGTAAATTCCTACATGAATACGAATATACGTGACATATTGCACACACGTCTAGTGTGTAGTACACGATGTTTAAATGTCTATCACCAAAGAAAGGAGAGTTCATTCGAAGTAATGTATATTACATAGATAAAATATTCAGCATTATTTAAGATGCTCATGCTCGGAGTAAACGTTGCAGAACTTCTAGTAACATGTATCTTTAATGCATCCATTTTTTGTAGGATGCAAATTCTTGCAATATGCATTAATACCAGCAGTGACCCAAATCTTCAAAGCACCACAATCATACTCAGTTTACGCTACCTAAAAATCAAGACATTTCATAGCACTTGTTATTGTGTACAAAAGCATCAGAAATCAATGCTTACTTACAACGAGTGAAATGTTAACTTGAATTAATAATCGACTGATACTCAATTAATCGTATCATATATGCGTTCCATCTTTTGAGATATGAGTAGGCATTCGTTTTAATGATCACTGATGATGGCAATCAAAGATTGTTTGCTATACGGGTTGACTACTCGACTTGTTTCATGTAATGGCTGAATAGAGTTCGAACATCTATATCAATGTTATTCAAGTTAAAATAGAATTTATTGTTTAATCAAGTTAATCACAACAAACGAAATGAGCAATGCAGCAGCTTGGCTAGGAGTTTGGGGAAAGGTTTCTACGTTGGGAATAGAATGTTATATGTTATGAAAGTATAATCTGACCTACGATATGAAATCCTTTCGTCTGCGAATGCGAATTATCAGGAGAATATCCAGACCAAATAAAATGTATTTTTCTATTAGTGTTTTAATGCTTTGGATGTTAAGGCGCAATTCTTTGTTGTGCAACATAACGGTATGTGCAATTTCTGCGAAAAGGAGATAAGATTGTTTTATAACTACAGTTTAAAACATTCTTTGTTCACTGCTCACTAGCACGAGTGGCGGGGTCACAATTTGAGGTGTCTAAATTTGCTGAGCTGAGAAAGTTTACGTATAAAATATATATCATCGAAAGTTACAATTAGAACCGAGTTCAGTACCTACGTTTCAATCCTTAAAATATAATTACACAGCATATAAAGTTGTTTTAAGTGTGCTTGGCACTCATCATTGTAGTTTCATCTTTTCTAATTGGAAATGTACTATCGGGTAACTCAGACTTAAATATATGTATATTCATTTACATGCATGCATACCTACAAATATAAGAGTTCATAAAGAATGACTATCATTTAGGTTTATGGACTGTAAGAATGGCTACCATAAAACTAAGTCGGGCCTACATACTAGCATGGATTTTGGTCTGCGGAGTTGTGTTGACAAGCACTAGGCCTTCGAGCACGGTGGAGGCACCTGAATCAGGGAGGTTCATTCGATCATGTGGACCACATCTGGGCTTACTCATGTTGGGGGCTTGCAACAAAAATCATAAGCGAAGTCCAGTCATCATGAACATCATATTTGCACACTACTCAGGTTCAAAACTTATAACCCTATGCAAGATAAGACATGAATGAAATGCCAGTTTAAGAATATCACCTGGTTCCAAGATGAATACAAGGTTTTTATGTATGTACCTTATCCGTAGGTTCTCAAAAAATGCAACAAGGAAATGTGATCATTCACGAAGCCATAAGGTCCAAGTTTCTTGACCCTATTCATTCACCGTGGGTATTGGAGCATGAAATGTCGGGCGAAAGTCTTCAGAGGGATAAGGACAATAATGCTGCTATTGGAATAATGACTGTGTACAGAGAGCTAGCACGGCGAGCTCCGGGATATGGAGACCAGGTTGTCGAGAAATGTTGCAGTTCTGTTTGTACAGAGGCTGACTTTGTTCACTTATGTTACTGATGCAACCATTATATTTAATCAATCTTGATTTTAAGAAAAATGCTACATATATTACTTGAGTATACTAAATTTTACTTGAATCTATATTATTCATGTTCTGCCATATTTGTATCGTTAAAACGAAACCAATACCGCCCAAGATAACTATTACGTACCTTAAGCTTGATATGGTTTTTCATTAAAAGTACTTTCATGATTTTACGCATTCTATTGAATATAAAAAGGTTGAAAATAAACTCAATTTAAATCCATAATGCTTTAGATCGACAATTCTTTTTTTCCTGTGATGACAGCATTGGCATTTATATTGATTTTCTTGCAGTTAAGTCTGTTTAAAAAACTCCTGAAATGAAAAGCAATATAAACATTCGAATACGGATAACAACTCATGAAATTCTCATATTGAGACTATTAGGCGTTGTGTATATACTGCAATGGCTTGAGACCGCTTGGCTATACAAATATTCAAATTCAAAAAGTTTAGCGTGCTATCTGAAGTGGTTGCTTGTAAAGCAGTAAAAAGCTCACACCGTATCGCTAAACACACTTTTAACTTCATCCAGCATCTCTTTCGGTTGGTACCTGTCACTCTTTATGTTAATTGCATGAGCAGTACGAGCAAATTTTAGGGTAAAATTTGACTTTACATCGATGTTTGAATATGTTAAATCTTTTCCCAACCATCATCGCTTACAATGTCACTACATAAGTGATATATTCTACATCCATGCATCCTTTGGTGGATGGGTTTCAACACAATCGAACATCGCTGTGCTTTAGGACTGTCATATTTTGTTTTCACAAAAAGAACATTCGTCAATGGATTGAGGATTGGTCAGTTGAATGGAACGTAGTCATAAAATGTCATTGCTCTTACTTTCCATGCTTCGCATTTCAGTGCAACTTTTCATCTCCAACATTCGACATAAGCATTTTGGAACTGCTTCAAATTTCTCAAATGAACTGACTAGCTAGATACACCCATTATTGTGCATTAACAACTCGTACCTTTACACAACGCTCCGGTGAGACTTTTGCAAGCGTAAATGCAATGTCCACCAAACGAGAAAGTATTGAGGTCGCGTTAAGTGGTCAGGAGCTTAGGATTTGCGTAGTTTTTTATAGAGATTACTCAAGTGAAGACGGAAAGGAAATGTCGTTTCGTGAAAGGGGAAGGGACGAGCTGGTGAACCGATTAGTAATGCAGAACTCACCGTTAAGTCCGTAATGTTCACCTTAAATCCTTTTGTTTTGAAGTTCTAGTTTGCATTTAATACACGCAGGTAAATGAGATATAAAGTGATTTTTCGTTACTTTTAGTTCATATAAAGAAGAAAAAAACGATGGCTGCAGTTCAAATGAACAACCGAACATTCGGGTTTATTTACATGATCATGAGGATTATCCAACGTTTCTTCGGTTGGATGTTTCTTTCATTAGGAGTTGGATGCGCTGAACTGAACTGGCTTGACCTGATTACATTTAACGGTAATATTTAAGTGCTAAATGTTGTTCTCATATTGCGATGAAGATGTATGTTGTTGAGTTGGGTAAAATGAGTTACATTTGTTCTTTCCATTAGTTTGCATATTTTATGATGAAACCCGAGTTAAATGTAGCAATATTTGGTTCGCCCTTTCATACCTTGAGTAGAAGTTGGGAAGTTAACAACCAGTCTGTCAGATTGAAGAAGATTTTGAACAAGTGATTTTGATTTCAGGTGTGATTTAGTTGAAGTGTATAAACAGTGTTAATTAAGATAGGCACAGGAGTTCCAGAAACGGATCGCGATCGAGTAGTATCTGAAAAAGGTAAGTATTTTTTTATTAATTAAGTCGCAAACTGTTTTTAAGATTTCGATAGCCGTGTAGTAAACCTAGAATTAAATTAAGAGCATTTGCATTAGCCAAGAACGAGTCTGCAATTGACATTTTCATCCGTATAATATCTACTCTTCTTGTACATCTGCATGACTTCGTTTTTACGTCCAAAGGGAGTAGTAGCGACAAGGTCGATTTTTTTCAAGCTGCGTATGACAGGGTACTTTGGAATTTTCTGTAAAGGACCAGTCTCGATAAGGGCTGTTTTTGGTCGCACTTTTTCATATTGATTTTATGTGCCTATCTTGTAGAGCGTTTCAAGCTACGTATGCTAGGGTACTTCAAAAAAATTCTGTCGGGCCCCAGAGGTAGGTTTTACCTGAAAAAAGGGCCAAAAACGGCCAAAATATGACTTTTGAAAAAAACATTTCGGTATGTTCCCATGAAAAAAGTCCAAATGTTTTTGGTGATTATGAACAAGTAAGTGATGTGTGTTTTTTGTATAACAAAAACCCAATGGCGTGTTTTCGTATTTTTGAGAAAATCCCGTTTAACGTTTTCCCAAAAAATGATGGCATTTTTTTATTAAAATTAATTTTCTCTGTACCCGTATCAACAGTATAAACGTTTTCCTCTCGAATGAGCCATAAATGAGTGTTGTCGGATGGAAAATACAAAAGTTATGAGGGTAAAACTAAATATGAGTATGTCATTTTCACGACATGGACCATTGGCATTCAAAAAATTCTGGCAAATTGATGGATGAGTGATGTGTACCTTGATGTGGGTATTATTATAACTCACTTGAGTTGTACTATCATAATCCGAGTACGAATGAAAATATTTGGAAGCATGTTGAAATGGGAACACGAATGGCAAAAGATGAAAGTTATAATTCTGACTTGGCTCGACCAAAAATCTTTACACAGCTCCCATTTCAACATGCCAAGGAATTACTTCATTCGCACTCGGATTATGATATCACAACTCCTGTGTGTTATAACAATACCCACATCAAGGTTGTACACTTATCCATCAATTTGCCAGAATTTTTTGAATGCGAATGGTCCACATCGTCAAAATGGCATACTCATATTTAGTTCTACACGCATAACTTTTTTATTTTCCATCCGATAACACTCCTGTATGACTCGTTCGAGAGGAAACCTTGTATGCTATTACTGCGGCCACAGACAGGGTGTTAGAGAGACTTAAGGCACTCACAGGAATGATTTGAATCAATTTATGTCCAAAAACATTGTGAAAACTTCAAATAAGATTTACTCAAAAATACGAAAACACGCCATTGGGTTCTTGTTATGCAAATAATTTCCATCGCCTACTTGTTCATATGCGCCACAAATTTCTTGACTTTTTTCATGGGAACATGCCGAAATTATTTTTTCAAAAGTCATGTTTTGCCCATTTTTGGCCCTTTTTTCAGGTAAAATCTGCCTCTGGAGCCTACCAAAATTTTTTTTAAAAATTTCAAAGTACCCTATCATACGCTGCTTGAAACGCTCTACAAGATAGGCACATAAAATCAATATAAAAAAGTGCGACCAAAAACAGCCCTTATCGAGACTGGTCCTTTCTTTTAAATTAAACTTTTAAAAATTTCTGTCTTGGGGTTTACTTGAAAAAGGGTCAAAACATGACTTTCATGATTTTTTCTCGGCATGTTTCCATGAAAAAATTCATGAAAAGTCATGTCCTGTCAGCATCCTCTCTGTACCCGTATCAATAGCATACAAGTTTTCCTCTCCAATGAGTCATAAATGAGTTTTATCGGATATAAAATATCAAGAGGTATCTCCACTGCATTTTCCCAAAAAGAAAAAAGATTCATATCCAGAGCTATTATAAATTCATCCCTTTACTGTTAAACCCATATATTTGGTGTGCATACGTACACGTTTAATGTTGCTCCAGTCCTTACTGGGTTGTTTAGCTCGCTGGCATGTTCTACATGTAGCACACATGCATCAAGTTGCTCTGACCAAACTTACCTTTCCACATCTCATACGACAACAGACTCACACACCTCTTTTATCGTAGGCTTAAACTACCTGTACCCAAACTATTTGTGTGAATAGAGTGGCACCTCATCATCAGGATTTGCCTGAAACGAAAGAGTCATGATAAAAACCATGCACGGTCCAACAATACCAATATACCTATGTACAGTATGCCTAGCTCGCCCTTCCTAAACTTGTTGCAATTCAGATCAGTCAGAACATCATCATTCCATAAGTGCTCATATGAATACGTTTAATACATGCATTATGTATTTGTGTTTATGTAGCTTTACGACTCACAGAGAAATATTTAAATATGGGGAAAATTTTTTGAGACAGCAATTATACGGGTCTTGGAGTTTTTCTTTGGGTTTGAGCTCATGCACGTAAATGACCAAATGCGTACCTTCCCGTAAGGTAACGTTAGAAGAAACGACGGTGGTAGTAGTAGTGGCAGTGATAATTAAAGCAAACCTGTTGCTTCGTTCATGTATAATCTCATGCTTGCATTGCAGACATACCCGAAACATTGTTACGTTACGTTACTAGTTACTACCCTCAGCTAGGACTCGCATTTTGTATGACTTCATATCATTCATTCTTCCACTGCACTGGCTAAGCTTGTATGATTGGGAGAGTTACATAAAGTCAACGTAGTAAACCTTTATTTGTCAATCGTTCTGTTTCTATTGCTGCCCAACGAGGAGGAAACATCTCTTGTGGTTTAGCATATTATGTAAAACTTGAACTAAATTTGGTATCAATACATTCAGACTTTAGATCTTTTTCATCCATCTTCAATATTTTGCTAATATATATCGTCACTGACGTTTTGACTTGATATGTGTAACTGTTGAGAATTGTCTGAAGGAAAATGTTGCTATGTGCGGAAAATCATTTTAAACGAAAGTAAAATCGCTGTCATCCTCCACTAAGCTCTATAAACCATATAAATTTATGCATTTCTTAACTGGTTGAAAAGAGTGTCTATACTTAAGACAACTGTCATTGAAGAACAGTCAATGCACTCAAGAATGCGATTCCTGGGCCACACATTCAAATCCCATGGTATTGTTTACTACCCGAAATCCAAATGCAGAGTTATAAAGCTGCAGATCACAATTCCGTGAATATTCATGGGTTTTGCATCTTTCTTCCTTTACATTTACACAAGCATGACTAAGGGGTTGTACATATGAGGATGAGAAGCAAGAATGTATATGCTCATGTATCCAACGAGTTGAGATGAATGTATCCCTCTTTTTACCCCTTCTGCTTTTACCAAACATTTCCTTTCCCTAGCTTGTAGCTATTCATTTGAGGGACCAGCAGCTGTCTTAGATTAAAAGATTTTTTTTGCTGGGATGAACATCCGAGTCTTATTCCGTATCCGACTGTCTGAGCTTTAATGTTAAGCAATCTGAATATAAGTCAGTGTTTGAATCAACAGGTATCTCATTTCTGGTACTCAGCAATATCATTTAACCAGTTTATAAAAGCTGTAAAATGCGTCATAACATTGTCGTGTACCCATGTATTTGAGAAAAATGAACAATTGTTGGATTAATTAATTTATAGCTCATTTTTGTATCAAAAATCATTTTGTGTGCATTTGGAGCTTCAAAATGACTGTTCAGGATGCTTGAAATATAATAAGGAACTATGAACAGATAAATTTTTACAGACGGACAGTACAATACAAATCAAATGATGCTCTTTTTATTTTACACTTACTTAACATTCACAACAACTTACATTGTTGAGTTCTCGTGGAAGTATGCGTGCATCTCGAATGCTATACGTGTACGCTCGGAAGCTTGCATTTCCTGGTTTATTACTATTACTTACACCATCCTTAAGTTGGATAATGTATCCTTCAAGTAGCTTATTTGTGAGGATGCGCCCATCACATGTACACATTATATCAGCTAGACTGTCCATTTTGAATTATAATTAGTAATAATTTCAGGGTTGAAAATTTTCATCGAAGAAAGCTCCCAAGAAAGAATTACATATGCAGAGATAGTGTGGGTATCGGTCGGTGGGCAAAGTCAAAAGTACATAGATGTACTTACGTAATATTCACATTATAAAATCCTGAAGGTAGTTGTTCGTTGTTGAGGAACTGCGTTAGAGGATGATGGGCGGCTGTGATCATGGTTTTCTATAGCTTTTCTCCTTCGTCGGCTTCTACTTGGGATGTCATCAGAAAATACATTCTTGTGGGTTCTTTCAGGTTCTGCATTAGTTAGTGCCACTTACTTAGTGGAGGCGCCTCAATTCTGAGCATTGAGCAATAACAACAAAGTCCGGAAGTAAGATTGCATCGTTTTATTAGCCTTTTCTTTTGCAAACATGAATTTGGTTCAATTGTCCATCCACACTCTTGAAACACTGCACTACTTACAAAATATGAGTAAAACACATACCAATCTATATTCTTTTACGTGATATCAATATTCTTAACCATGTTGACATATCTTCCAAAATCAGATACATTGAATTAAAATTACAAGAAACTAAATAAAAATTTGGATTGGCTTGAACAGCAAGAGTTGTTTGTGCCATTCGCACCTTTAGTTTCTTGATTTAAAATTAAAATGAAGGTTTTCCATGCAATGCCAATCGAAAAGAAAATGTTTCGGCTACTGAATTTTAAAAACTTATCTGTCAAAGTGGGTTTTTAATTCCGGGTTTCAAACGAACGTACAATATATTTAATAAGTAAAAATTACTACATGAGGGTAGAACTAAAATATGAATATCATTTTGACCATTTGAACAATGCGCATTCAAAAAGTTCTGGCAAATTGATGGATGAGTGTAGAACCTTGATGTGGGTATTATTATAACACACATGAGTTGTACTATCATAATCCGAGTACAAACGTAGATATTCGAAAGCATGTTTAAATGGAAGCAGGAGTGGCGGAAGAAGAAAGTTAGAATTCTGACTTGGCCCGACCCGAGATTTTTGTCCTGCTGGATGTTTGAGAGACTCACAGGAATTATGTAAATCAATAAATGCCATCAATTTTTATGAAAACTTCAAACAGGATTTTCTCAAAGATACGATAACACGCCATTAGGTTTCTGTAATGCAAATAACACCCATCGCTTACTATTTCATAAGCATCACAAACATCTTGATTTTTTTATGGGAACATGCCGGAAAAAAATCATGAAAAGTCATGTTTGACCCATTTCGGCCTTTTTCCAGGTATAACCCACCTCTGTAGCCCTAAAGACATATTTCAAAGTACATTTAACAGAAACTGACCGAAAATTCCAAGGTACCCTATCGTACGCAGCTTGAAACGCTCTACATGATAGGTACATAAAGTCAATAAAAAAGTTTGACCAAAAACCGATCTTATTGCTCCTACAGAAGTAGTACTACTAAGTTTAATTTTCCAAAATATTTATTTTTGTTTTCATAGACACATCATGAGTGATCAGCCTCCTCCATACAGGGGTCGGGCAAGGGCAAGGGCTCGAGCTGCTCCATTGCAGCCACTACGGGCACTGGGTGATGGGGACATGCCGGCTTCCGAAGTTCAACCAAATCCAATTTTGGAAGCAATGTTTGGAGACTTGGATGTACAAGGTGGCAGCGGGGGTCAAGGTATACCGAGAGGTTCACCGAGGGGTAGTCCACGGGCTGAGTACGCGGACCCGGATTATATTCCATCACGTCCGAAGGGTTTTGATAAGAAAGGGACCTCCGGAAAGCCAATGTACAGAACTGTGTCGAATTATTACGGACTCTCCTTGGCTAAAGGAAATGGAATGATGCTCTACAATGTAACTGTCGCGGTTGATCCTCCTTCAGACGAAATGGATGACAAGAAGCTCAGGGCGTTGGTGCGGACCAAGAAAGAAGAGATCGGGAGCTATATCATAACGGGAAATCAGTTGGTGACAACGCGACCCCTTTCAGACGAGATGCTCCAACCTTTTGTTGTTTCCCCAGTGGATGGCCATCCCACGTACACGGTCACTATTAGTTATTTAAGGTATTAATAATAAATACATGAAAGAACATTTTGGAAGTAATTTTCTTTGAGCTTTCTTTGAACAAGGACAAAAACCATATTTCTCTTTGTTGCGTATTTAAGGGATGTACACGCTCACGAAGGATGTGTCATACATTTCTACAATGTCGTCGTTAAAATGATCCAAAAACATTTGAACCACTGCCAGCTTGGACGTCATTACTATAACCCTGAAGGAAGAATAGAACTCAAGACATTGAAACTGGAACTGTGGCCAGGCTTCATGAACTCTATCAGATCTCAAGATGGTAATCAACTATAGATATAGACAATAATATAAACATTATTTTTAAACGCACAATTTAATTGAGAATGTTTAAAACTTTGTTTGCCTAGGGGGTCTAATGATGAACGTGGAATGTTGTTGGAAAGTCTTGATAAATCAAAATATATTTGAGAAGTTTGACGAGATTCGGAAGCAAGTCGGTCAAGACGATCCTTCGTACCAGGAGAACTGCGCCAAGGCAATTGTTGGCAAGATGGTGGTGACACCCTACAACCCACACGCCTACAAGATTGATCGTATTGATTTTAATGCGAACTGCAACAGCGAGTTTGAGACTAGAAATGGAAGGATCAGCTATGCCAACTACTTTATGAACAAATATCAGCAGAAGATTTTACAACCTAATCAGCCAATGCTTGTTGCAAGGCCATCGCGTCGGGACCAAAGGAGAGGAATGTTGGATGACATCTATCTCGTTCCTGAACTCTGCTATCCTTGTGGATTGAATGACCAGTTAAGGGCCAACTTTAGTCTGATGAAGGCTCTTTCGGGACATCTTCACATGAATGCGACCCAAAGAGTCCAAACTATGCAGAACTTTATGGACAAAGTGCACGCAAGTCCAGAGGTAGGCAATCTTTAATGACTCTCACTTTTTATATTACAACTAAGATAGTTTGGTCAAGAATGAATGTTTGTGTAACCTCTGTGTAGATTCAAAAGGAGCTGAAAGCTTGGGGAGCGAGTTTCCAGAAGACTCCAATACAAGTTAATGCAAGACAGCTTCCTTATCAGAAAATTCTGTTTGGAAACAAAGTAGTGACTACATTGGATGACAAAGTAGATTGGACTAATTCTTTTCGAAGTAAGTCCCCATTCAAGACTTTAGTTTTTACTATAAGTTGTGCAAACATATTTGTAATTCACACAATTATTATATATGCAGCTCAGCGAATGTTGTCGCCAATCCCAACGTTACAGAACTGGGCAATCGTCGTTCCCGTTAGGTAAGTAGTGTTTATTATGCCAGAATTTTTATTAATTTGTTTGATTTATAATCCCTTATGTTTGTTTTTTAACTTTGTCAAACAGGAACTTTACAGGTGTTGATAACCTGATATCGACGATGAAACGGGTTGCCGGACCTATTGGATACAATATTAATCCAAAACCGATTAATGTAAGTTGTATAGATATTGCAATATTTTTCCCTATTATGGTATCTTCGTAAACATACACTAAATTGTCTTTTTGATACTCGCTAGTGAAAAAATTACCTTAACTGACCGAACTGAGGAGTACACCAAGGCTGTGGGCAAAGTGATTCAAGCCAATAAAGGGAAGTTGGACATGATTTTCATTATTTTACCTAACCTCCCAAATCTGGACACTTATTCTGCAGTCAAGATACTTTGTAGTGTTGGTCATGGAAGTAAGAATATCTACATTTCTATTAATTTTTTTTATAATGATTTAGTAATTTAAATTTTAATGGACGTTTATTTTGTATTTTATAGTACCGAGTCAATGTTTTCTGGCAAAAAATTTGAACAGCAAGGGTTTGATGTCCATCTGCACGAAGTTGGTGATTCAAATGAATGCCAAGGGAGGTGGTGAGCCGTGGGGAATGGGGATGCCTGATGCACTTAAGGTAATACCTGCTGCAATATCTGCCATTAACTATTATTCTTTCTTCATTTAATATAAAATATATTGTTAACTTGCAGAATACCATGGTGCTTGGATATGATGTTCATCACGGAGCGGTTGGAACCAGAGGAGACAGTGTTGCCGCAATGACGGCAACTTTTAGCCCTTCCGTTGGTCGTTGCTATTCTAAAGTTGAGAAGTTGTCCTCACGAGAGGAAGTCGCGACAAAGGTTGCTGACATGTTTGATGGTGAGATTACAATTATGGTTATGTCATTTGATTATGGAAAGAGTTGGGTAAATATTTAAAGTTTTAATTAACTTGTGCCTATAATTGTATTTCAGACTGCCTCAGAAAGTATTTCAAGAAAAATCAAGTGCTTCCTGAACGTATAATGATGTATCGAGATGGTAAGTGTTCATTTTAGGCCATGACTAATGTTAGGTGCATGTAATGTCAGATTTATTTGTTTTAAATTACTCTAGGTGTTGGCGAAGGGCAGTTGAGAGAGGTCTATGAAAAAGAGTTAGAGGGGATTAAGGTAAAATATCCATTACTAATCATTTACGGTGGTTTTACTAATCTTTATATTGAAGTCATTGTCATGTCATTTCACATTCATTTCGGATCGCAGGCAAATATCGCTCTTCGTTATAAGCACAAGAGCACTGACTTACCGAAGTTGACCTACATTGTTGTTAACAAGCGGATCAACACTCGTTTTTACGCTCAAGGAAGAGGAGACCCCTACATGAATCCACCTCCTGGAACTGTGGTGGATGATACCGTAACTCGTCCTGAAAGGCAAGTATAGCAAAATATTATGTGTTGTAGCTGTTTCTAACATGGTTTTAACTTGACTTGGGTTGATATCGAAATAGTCGTGTAGTGTACTAAAAGTCAAACCAGGGTAATTTTTTCTAAATTTTTGTTTTTATCTGTTTTTTTTTTATAGGTACGACTTTTTTCTGGTGTCTTCAGTCGCTCGCCAAGGGTGTGTCAGTCCAACGTACTACAATGTTCTCTATGACGAGTCTGAACTGGGTCCGAATAAAATTCAGTTATTCACTTATAAGTTGTGCCATCTCTACTTCAACTGGACTGGAGGAGTTGCAGTACCTGCACCGTGTCAAAATGCGCACAAGCTGGCGTTCTTGGCCGGAACCGCTCTCGGAGGTGGTAATGCGCATTCTGAACTCGATTACTTGATGCATTTCTTATAAGCAGGGGTGTCTGCGTGAGTACTAGTTTGCAAAATATTTTTCATTCATTTCATTTACTACTAATGTAATCTAGCTTATGACACTACATTAGCTAGATAGTATTTCGTTGTTATATTGTCACATTATGTGTGAAGCAAAATATGTGTTCGGGGCATCTTGAAAAATGCATACGTGAAGTTAAAAGATAAAATTAACTTATATTCTCTGTGTCTTCAATTATAATTATAATAATTAAAATCGATTTCATATGTTACCAAAATTAATTGATAGATTAATTAATTGATTCCCATAGCAATAAATGTGGTACTGAATCTAAACTTAACCTGTTCTTGATATCCGTTTTTGTTTCCATTGGTATGTTGCACGGTTGCATTACTTCAATTACATTTACAATCATTAAGCTTTTTCAAGCCCAAACGATATATAAACTGCATTCATTCATGCTAAAATTGAAAAGCTGACGTTACGCGTTGTGACAACCTTTCATGTTTCTGCATACAAAACAGTTTTACTGTCTTATAATAGGAAACATTGAGCATGATTACTTTACTCTGTAACATATTGCATGGAATAAGTGGCATCATTAAATGACCATAAAAACGTTTAGTAACTCGGCAAAGCATAAGTTTAAGTCAGTTTTTCAGTCATAAGGTAAACGCAATTTATTATGAAAACTGAATAGAAACTATGGGGCATAAGACATATTTAATCACAATATTTAATTCTACATAGATTTATTCTTGTATTTACTTGGTGTTTAATTTACAGCTTTTCAAATGACAAAGAGTACATGTTGAATATTTTAAGTTGGTACGATAATGATGAAGTAATAATTTTTTATTTGATTTGTTTAAATGCATATTATATATACAATTAAAACGGAATTACTTTCTCCAGTCGATCTATCTACCTCGATGTGAGTCCTTAGTCCATTTTTAGGGTACACGCGTTCGGATGACAAAACTTACATAAATTGTAATTTCATGGAGTCACATCTCTCCAACACATAAGGCTGCTGAAATACATCATGCAAAACAACGCAAAACACAGGACGAGTTCTGCTTATACATAATATGTTCCTTATATAGCAGAGTGGGAGATCTATACATTTGACATTAGCTTCATACAAGCATTACACAACAGAGCCAGCGGAAGTGGAAAACAAACATGTTTTGAACTTGGTTGTGGATTTGCTATGAACAAGCTTAAGCAAAGCACTTGTTTTGTAAACTTGGGAAGTGAAAAGCTGTTGCGTAACACGTAAAATTAGTGTGGAGGATTTAACTTGACCTGGACGCAAATTAAAAAGCATTGCAGGTATGTACATGGTTGTGTGATTGTGATTGACTGTCTATATGCTTTTAATTATAGCTTGACTGTATTTTTATTTTGGATACTCTCACCATGACTAGTTACGACTTAACGTTAACATCTACTATTCCACGACTATTTTACTGACACCAGTTTTACTTATGGTTAATGACATCCAATACATTTTGTTGTCACGATTAAACTTGACAGAATTAGTTGAGGCTCGGTATTATTGGGAAGAGTAAATGACTAGAATCAATTTCCTTCATATTACCTAAAACTACTATAATTGTCTATTTGGTATAGGTTCATCTGGTCTCACGTCAAACTTCTAAAGTATGGCGAGCTCCGAAGCAACATACAATTTAAAATTTGACTTTGGGTCTTTGAAACAACAACTAAACCTAATGCTCAAAGATTACAAAGGGTGGATTGGGAGAAACCCGGGTCGAGCATCAGATGTAGAGTCCTTTTTCAAGATTTTGGCGTATTTGCTACCCGGTCGCATTCGTGGAAATTCCACAGTTCTCCCGGAACTGTTATATTCAACTGCAAATGTACCTTTTGCGTTTTGGCATATTGCTAAATTATTTGTAAAGACCCTCAGCAACATGGGGAGAATATAAGACAGCACAGAACAATGAGCCAATGGTCGTGACATACCTTGGACAACAGTATTAGCTCGCAGAAATCCATCCTCAAGAAAATAGCGGGAACGGCTCGTTCCTATCACGCAGTGTAAGAGCGAAAGTGATATTGATAATATAATGTTAAAACTGACAAGCAGTCATCAGATCGATAAGGAAGACTTCAGATTTTCAAAATACTAAGGTTCTCGCTCATCAATCGCCTCCGATTTATATTTGTAGGGTGTTTTTGGATAAGATGCAGACCAAAATTTCCAGGGCGTATGCGTAAATTCTGAAGGGACAAATCTTTTGGCTTGGCTGTTGTAAATGTTGCTGTGCTCCTTGGAGCTTATCAAGTTTTCCTCTCGTCTCGCTAGATACAAAATTCAAGTAGCTTGCAGAATATAACTATTACGCGTGGTGGTTTTTTGAAGGAGCCTTTTCTGTATAATTATAATATTATAGGATTTTCATGTTATGGTTTTGTGTTATGCGCTTTCAGGGTCACCATGGCGTCTTCTCGGTATGGCTTGGCAATTGGTTGTATTTCTAATGTGTACAGATCGGGACTTCATGTTTACTCATTCGATTAAACCGCCCGATTTGCGACCAAGCAATTCCTTCGTTTTTTCGAAAATTAAACACTTCGCGTCTAAATATCCATTCCACGCCAACTAAAACGTAATTACGAACGTCCGCGATTTCCTTTGCTCTGTGAGTCTATTTGTGGTTTTAAAACATTATCGGGATAAGGTAGCTCATTCTCTAAGAAATACTAAACCTATGCTCTGTCGTATGTCTGTGAGATGTATGATTCTGTATCTGTTAGATCTTGTATTTTGACAATAACATCGCTCCTATATACTAATTTCTGTCCGTGTGTGAGAGATGTAAAGAATGCCTCTTTTTGGATTTCTACTTAATATTCGGCTCACGCCACCACTTATGACATCTCACAGAGATTAGGTAATGTTCAGTACTAGTCAAACCCTCGGCGGCTCCACAAATGTTCTTCTAGTGAGGGAACTTGTGTCCTAATGGGAATGTAAACTGGATTTCGGCAGTAAGAGTAGGCATCCGCAGTACAGAGCGTGCAGAGCTATCTTGAATATATTAGTCAGTTAGTTCCTCATGTTAATAGCGCAGCAATACAAACAATAGTAATCAGGTTCTAACTGTTTGGTTATTCGTTTTAGATGATTCATATATCATCGCCACTATTGATCAAATTTGGGTTCTCCCCGTGGCGGGGCCTTTGCGTGTTTTATTCCCCTAATTATTTGAGTTACCGTACTAATTCCTGGAAACTTGTTTGGGCTAAACTCAGTCAGCCTAGCAATGGACGTGGCGCGGGCAAAGCTTAGTATTTGCATGGGTTGAGCCCGTACTAGACGGCTAAGGTAAAAATACGAAATTTTACTCAAACGTGAGCCTATCACAATAGTCGAACTTTTTGGGCCGCTACTAGTTATACCTTCCTGTGATGGAAGCACTGAGCGTCTTCCCATTCTTTATATGTGCAAATTCTTGCACCTGCGAACACAAAATCCGCCTCTTAAATTTCCATCTACTGGGCAAATTTTTATGGCAAGTTTTTGAAAGCCCCTGTATCTGATTCGAGTCCCAGTCTGTCTCGCGCAAACACCGGCCATTCCGTTTGATTGGAACATATTTTCCTTGCTCCCCCTACTAGCACAAGTGACTTAATTTTCCACTCTCATAGATTAGCACAGTACAAGAATCTTATCATACGTCCGTACTGGTCAGGATGACTTTGTTTTAGAGCCTTCGTGTTTTCGCCCCGTTTTCCTGAAATGAATAGTTTATGAGACTTCACTGCTGAACCCGATTTTCTTATGTATATATTAATGCGTACTTCTCCTATAAAAAAGCTACTGACTTTACCTTCAAAATATTATCAGCCACCGATGTCCAGAATTCTGGATATTTAGAAGGTAATATCGAGATAGCATGGACCTCATGGCGATCGCTATATTTGGGATAGGACTGTTCATGAAAACTGATTACCCGCACAAAAACGTCTCTTCGTCGAGTAGTAATTATAACACAGGCTTCACGAGTAAAGATGCAGTATTTATATAAGAGAATCTATCGATCCTATATGCCCTACTCAACAACAATCGGACTTTTTCCGTAAAGTCACACTTAGCTTTGCAAAATAGTGCAGTGTGGATATATAGCTATACTGTAGTACAGTAGACTGGAATATCGCAATGTAAAGCGCATTGTTTCAATCTCCAGCTCCTGCTTAGCCGTCACTCGAGATTTAAGCATGGGACCTCTCAAGGGATATCTCCCAATTCCATTATTATGTTATAGCTTAAACCCTTAATCTGTTCGAATGTGCAATGTTCAGAGACCAAAAGTTGTGGGTTATAATACGTTGAACCTGTATATCTGCTTACTCGGTTAGCATTGGAACGATGATTTCAAGAGCCAAGTGTCGATTCGTCGATATTTGGCTTAATAGTCCCTAATTTCCTTGGTGCACATAGTGACGACACTCGGAGTCAGAAACACTAAGGACTGCTATAATTGGCGCATTTACCATCATAATAGATGAACACAGACACCAATAGCAGCTCCCACTAAGCGCATGAATGTTGGACTTACATAGAAAAAGGATATTTCCACTATTCACACAAGCTATATGGCCAGGGAACTGGACAACGTTAGAGCGCAGTGACCAAACTGGTCAAATAATGTGTGTGTAGATAAAATGACAATTAAAAATATTTTCTTACATAGATTAGCTAGACTCTACTTTTCATCTCGTAGTTTAGATTATTATATGCTCCTGGGGTTGTACTAACAATGCAATGTAACTAATAGATTATAAAAGATAACAGCTGAGATAAATATGCGCGAGTTGTGTGGAGGACTAGAAGAGTTAGGCCATGCTATAGGAACATCAGAAATTTATTGGGCAACGACAGAACGCGGCATCTAGTAAACAAAGATCATGATAGTAAAAACTCGAAATCTGGTATCAAATAGCAGTGCTTTAAGAATCGTAGCTGCTACGCCATCGCTAAATTTGTTCCTAGGAAATTAGTGCGATCAGTCTGGCTACGTTTTTCACATTAACAGGGCTAGGGGCGAGATTTTCATTATCTCTTACTGCCTCGATCTCTGGCCTGCGCTCAATTCATGTGAGGGGTAATCAAAATACATATAGCCCAGGGCTCTTTCGGCATCCAACATGTAAACTTCAAACTGTGAATCACGCCATGAATAATGAATTAGTGGCTAAGAAACTTGATATGGTTTATTACTTTATAGTATAGTAGTAAAATAATTATGCTGTTGTTAGTACCGCATAACTTTATGCTTCGCAGGTAATTTTTCTGACCTGAACAAAAGGTCGAACACTTCTTGGAAAATGCTAGACCAAAATTTTTCGGGTTGGTAAGCATTGATCTCTCGGTGTTCGCGACAGTAGATCAATCTGCCATCATTGCACTCATAGTTCAAGTGACAGATGCGGAAGCGACTATTAAATCTAGAAAATCCCTTAGAGGGGGTATACTCGTCCAACAAAAAACGCTTTCGTCATATAACGGATCTGTTTGCAAAGAATGTCCCCTAACGCTCATCTCATGTGATAAGCAAAACAAAGGTTCTCAATCCAGATTAACACAAACTACAGGGGCATTCCTGATGCTCAAAAGAAAATATCTCAAGATGGTATCGCGCCAGCCTTTTGAGCGACGAGGGTAAACGCGCCAATTCCAGTAGATCGTGCTCCCATATATATGGATTGCTCGGTTTACTTTTCGAAAATAAGTGTACTGTCGTACGCGGTACAAATTGTTTACCAATAAGTGATGAGGCCTACTGCGCCCTTTTTTGTAAGGATATTTAAAGCGCTCGCAACGTGACACGGAAACGCAGAGAGTATAATACATTAGGGGACCGACAATATTTTCTCAGAGCAAAATAGGTACAGAGAAGTGCGCATTCTGAGATTATTGGTGGCAGACCTTGGGCCGGTGGCCTTTCACTATCTGAGTACTTTGCGAATTTAACTCGTGAGAGATTGGATCCCGGCAAATGAAAACTATGTCTTCGAAAGATTTTTTCCTATTTCGACGTAATTTTCAACGCTGTGATTTTTGAACTTCACTATTAAAAGGGTGAACGTCTGGATTTCAAGGAAATCCATTTGTGTTGAAAGCAAGGCCGAAGGACTTTGCAGAATCTGTGTTTGGTTATGGGGCAGCGCAAGAGGTAGCAGTTAATGCTTAGCAAAATAATTTTGGAGTTACATTAAATTAGAGTTAGTTTTAATATTACCACTATTTTTGTAGATTGTAATGAACTTGACGTTCCAAGAAGCTGCTCGAGGTGTACACAAAGATGTTAATATTAATGTTACTGACAACTGTCCAAAGTGTAGTGGAACTAAATGTGAACCAGGGAGTAAGCCTGTCAAATGTTTGCAGTGCAATGGAACAGGAATGGAAACAATTGCAAGTGGTCCTTTCATCATGAGATCAGCTTGCAGACAGTGCAAAGGCGCAAGAGTCATTATTCAGTGGCCATGTCAAGAGTGTCACGGGAAAGGCACCACTGTTCAGCGGAAAAAGGTTACGGTTCCGGTTCCTGCAGGTGCGTTACATAACTCAAGATCCAATGCATATTTTAAGTTAATCAAAGTAATCTCCAATCTAATCAATATATGTAATTATTTATTTAATGCAGGGGTGGAAGATTCACAAACAGTACGAATGCCAGTTGGTAAAAAGGAAGTCTTCATTACGTTCCGTGTAGAAAAGTCAGACTATTTTCGTAGGGATGGCGCAGACGTTCATACTGATACTCCAATAACAATTTCACAAGCCATTCTTGGGGGTGCAACAAGGGTTCAAGGAATTTACGAGAATCTAACTGTTGAGGTACAAAATCTGCCCTACTACTTACTACATGCTGCTAAAGTACATCATTCTAATAACTGCACGTAACTTACAGATTCCTCCTGGAACATCGTCACATACAAGAATTAGAATGAGGGGAAAGGGAATTAGAAAAGTAAATGGAATTGGTCATGGCGATCACTATATCCACCTGAAAGTGAGGGTTCCAAATGTTTTGTCTGGCAAACAAGAAGCACTTGTTAAAGCTTATGCCGAACTTGAGACTGACACACCAGGCACAATCAACGGAATCACCAAAACAAAAGGAGGTGAGGACTAAGTATATGCAAATAAACTTTTAAATAGAACCCATCACCGTTTAAAAAAAGATCTGACTTTCGCTAAGCAGCATTGGCTAGCCTGTATAAAAGCTTTAAGCCCATTTAGAAACGAAGAAGTTTTTATTCCTAAATATATAGACCTACATGGTCTAGATTTTGATTGCTTAAAAAACTATTAGATTGACAATGTTTCCGAACAATTTTTGTGAATTCAAGGTGGAACTTCTTCGGGCTCATCAGAACAATGGGAAAATGAAGACTTGAGTAGTTCAGGAGAGTCGAAGGGAATACTTAAAAAAATAAAAAATGCGTTATTTGGATAACCTTGTTGAATTAAGCTTTATGATAGTGTTACCTTACAAAATGGACAATAGGTCGTGTTATAATTGCAGTGAAAAGGAATAAAGGCAGTTTTTAAATACGAATCAATAATTTAATTGTGCAACTGCTTTATTTTAATGTTAAAACAATCCTGTTTCATGTCAATTTCAACCCTTCTTGGCTATTGGGTGTAAAACTTGATTTTAATACTTACATTTCAATTTTGTTCTGCTAATAGGTAAAAACAGGATTGTGGAAGAAACGGATCTGCTAAGGAGCGTGAGAGAAGCACTGGAAGATGTTGAGATTGAACAAGAACAGGATGTGAAAAGGAATCAGTCGGAATCCGGATAAATAAATTAGAACAGTTCATTTCCAATATTCAATACAGCTAATCGATTCGACTTCAAAATAATTTAAAATTAGATCTACAAGATCATGTTAAATCGAAGTCCACCATAAATAGGGATTTCTAACTTACGATGTATTTCGTTAGTAATGTTGATTACTAGTCCTTATGTATTACAAAGTCTCCACATAGAAAGACTTTACGTCTGCGTTTTATGTTCTTGGTAGATGTACAATGAGTAAAATTAATGTCGAATGTAAAATCATAAATTGTTGTAGTTTTTAGTAGAGCAAGATTAGTAATCAGTAGGAAATTTATAACCGACTGGAAAACTCAATTACAGCAAGTGTACCTTCCTAAAATCTAGAAAACACATTCAAGTTTATGCAGAAATGCTCTCGTACATTTATCAAATTGCATATTATCACAAACCTGTTTCAGCCATTTTTTCAATAATTTGACATTTGCATTTAATAAACGTTGCATTTTGTATTACGCTACTTGATACACACCTCTGGTAGTTTCCTTTTTATCAATAGTCCTCTGAAGACTGATTTATACATAAGGGACATAAAATATGCAAATATCAGGTCCGAGTTGACTTAAATCTCTTTGTTAGTTAAAATCTACAAGGTACAAAGCTAGTGTAGCACTCGCACCCTAAACCTTGTACTTTTTGTACAGTAGTAGAAGATTCATATTAACATGCATATTTTCTAGGAACATGCTACTTAAATCGTCAATTTTACTTGCCTATGTATCACATCTCGGATTTGTTAGACAGGTTCAAGAAATGATATGTTTCACAATAACGCTATGTATATAAAATGACTGTTAGTTTGAGGAAGCATGTAAATTATGGAAATGTCTCCATTCCCTATTCCTTTGTCGCAAGTAAACGTTGACCGATCGTCGTGTTATTTCATTTGATGTCATACATATTCTTGTTTGGATTATCTTGTTGCGTGGTCTAGCATGCGACTAAGAAGAAGGGGCAGTACCCGTGTTTCTGATTTTTTAGACAGAAGACATTAAGAGTGCAGTGTAATTTTGTACAGTTTATTTGCGAGTTTGTTTAAATTTGGACCTTTTAATTATTTTTCGTTCGGATTTGATTATCATTATCTGTCATCTTGTTTGAGGTACCGCCGTTGACTTCACAATTCGTTCAGCGATAAGGTAAAGCAATCTATTTAAGTGACTACTTGTATTTTGCAAGATGTACTTGTTGAATTTATCAGTTATTCATTTGAAGCGTGCGCTTTCTGTTCAGTTGTTGATTATCAATTTTGTAAATTGGTATGACTGATATGTTTACTCATTGTAACTTGCTTTAAATAGGATGTGACCTGCAATTTTTTTCAGACACCCATCTCCACCCGTTGGCCAAAATGGATTACAACGCGATTGTTCGGGAGAAGAATGCCGAGATAATTGGGAAAGTGCTTCTCAAGGATTTAACAAGCATCCCACCAGAGTGGGACGTCAGGTACAACTGTAGAAGGATCCCTAATGATGTCAATTTGAAAACTTTGCTTTGCGACAGCAAGTTTCCTTTGTGCATCAACTTGAGCCCGTTGATAATCTGGGTCAGAACCCTGACTGATAAGTACTTGAAACTACAAGTAGTTAACGAGTACACCACAATAGATAGTTTGAAAATAATGATTCATGACCTAGAAGGTATTCCTATAGATCAGCAGCGGTTGATATTTGAAACGAAGCAATTGGAAGACGGCAGAACACTTAAACAATATAATATTTCGGAACAGAGTATCTTGTTTCTTTGTTTACGTTTGCGAGGTGGTGGAGGAATTGGACCATCCTTTTCTTCTGTAGATCTTGAAGCAAAGCATGTTAAGGGTAAAGGAGTTCTTGCTACAAATGATTGGGAGGGCTACAGCTGTGGACTTAATTCGGAAGGTATCTGTCCCAACGAATCCTGTAAATCCAATATAAAAACAACTGGCACATACGGTCGGTTGGGGTACGGTGACCTCGTCTTGAATTTGGAGAATAGTCGCTTCAATTGTTGTGCCTGTGAAACGAAATTTATCCCCACCAATTTTATTGTCAGTTCAGCGCGGTCTCTTTTTCGATTCCGAAAGGCTGGCTGTTTTGAAATTCAGTCTACCCTTTTGGAAAGTTTTGGTGGCGTCGATAACTATTCCATGTTTGACCCCAAAGGAAAAAATGCTGACTACGAAGTTATTGAAATCAAGACTGTCAATGAAAAAGGGTCAGTGTACGAAGTGTGTCTTCAATGTGACAACAGGATTACTGATCGCAATGATGCAGGCTTGTATGATTGCCTTCACACGGTTCACAAAAGATGTCTGGTTGAACAGGGATGTCAGGTTTGCAAGTCAAAGTTGATGACCTCCCAAGAGTTTGAAGCCATCATTCAGAACCACAAAGGTAAGAAAATGTTTAATAACCGAACCGGTATTCAGAATACTTTTGTCAATTATTAAAACTAGTCCATTTTATATTCTGAGGTAAAGAAAAGTGGTGTGCTTAATTTATTACAGGAAATGAGACCACTGCCATTAACAATCAGTTGGTACCTTTAAGCGTCAAATGGTGGGAAGCTGATTTAGCTTAGAACGGAGAACCTGGAGCTGGAACCTGGAGAACATGGAGGAAGCTAATTTATATAATCCGGTTGCCATTTTTAATAAAAATCATTTTCATTTAAATTTTCAACTTGTACTACAACATGCCCTCATTAGTGTAAATATAAAAGGAGGTGTAATAAAACTTATAATACTTCAAGAAACGTTTGTTTGGTGGACTGCATGATGAGGAAGCAGCATCTTTAAAACGTACTTCATTCTACACAAAGCAAAGAGTAGTTGAGGCTGTAGCTACAAAGCTAAAAACCATATACACATGCCTATATCCTGCAAAATCAAGGCGTAGGGGGTGAGGCACCAACAGAAGGATTACTCATTGAAAGAGTTGGATAGATACATTTTCACATAGTAAGCCTTAAGCCTACATTCCTACAATACCAACATACTATCTACACGGGCCTATAGTGTGAAGAGATGTTTTTGTGAGAAGCGATAAAAGAAGCCGGCTGAATTTGATCTATTCAAAGTGACAGAAAAATAGTAGAAAACACAATACAAAGCCCATACCAAATATTATTTTGAGTGAGTAACCTAACGAAAGGTTTTGAGAGACAAAATCCAAAACAAAGGGGATGGGCCATTGTCCTCTATTTAATTTCACAATTAAGTCTTCACTTGTCAACTATCAAGGTTCACTACTACGTCGCCTTGACGCCACATATTTTATTACTATTTAACGCCATTCAATATATTTTTTTATTTTGATTTATTTTTCACCCGATCCCTGATCAGAACAGGTGAATAATTTTGTTTTGACAAGTGACAAAAGGGATTTTGTTACATTAAAGTGCCATACGTCGAGAAAAGTGTCCAATGACAAATTTTTGTCAACTAATACCCTCATTTGAATTGTTGAGGTGACAAGTTTCTTTTCGTGATTTTGTTCCTAATACATGTGTTTGTGAAAAATTAAGAACGAGATTGGTTGTTGAAGTTACTAAATTTGGTAATTTTTTGTTGAGTTTCCAGTCATCGTCATCTATTAAGTATTTTGTGAGTCATCGTAGCAACAGTAATGCACAATAACGTTGTTAAGGTTTAACTACGGATGCTACAGCTGATTTTAGTATTTTTGAGTTCTCACTGTAACATGTAGTGGATGAGGTAAGTGCTCTGTTAAGTGCTAAGTATTGTTTATTGTTGATTTACGTATCAGTTATTAAAGGGACTGTCACCTGTTGTTTACAAGTAATTAGTTAAATATTAAAATTAATTTAACTACTGTACATCACATTGCTTTTAGTATTGTTTGTTTGTCACCTGTAGTTGGTGCTTTCATCAGGTTAGTTACTAGTAAAACTGTTGTTTAGAATCAAATTTCAATTTTAGTTTGATCCCACAACAATAACACTAACAAAGTTATAATACTATTAAGAAAGATAGTCATTTTTTGGTATTTTAAATGTTTGAAATTATAGCCAAGTAATTTAAAAGTAAAAACGAAGTGTTAGGTAGTAAAATTGGTTGATTAGAAGTTAGGAGTCAAGTGACCTCCCTCATTAGATGTGTAGTTAGTAAAATTAGTGAATTGGCAGTATTTTGTTGTTGAAGACAATTAAATATTGTATTTAATTCCTTCAAGTTCAATCATCTCATCATCATTTCGTAGTTTTAACGAACAAAGTTCTACTACCCATTCGTTTCTTATATAAGTTTTCAGGTATCCGATCACATGTTCATAGTTTTAATTTTTTTTAAAGTTTTTAAAATTCTCAGCCCATTCAAATAGGCAGTATGGGGGAGCAGTTCTAAGGCTTTATTTGTTTAGATATAGGTAGGACATAATATCAAGGTTGTTCATACACAATTTTTACTAAGGAAGGCATAAACAGCTGAGACCAGCAAATCACACTTGACAATTGGGTTTACTCTGGTTAGTCAACATTGGAAAGTGCACAAAGGTTGGTTATAAAAAAAAGGTTGTGTAACCAACTGACAGACAGGTGATTGAAAGTTAGAGTGATTTTTTTGGTGATTTTATTGATGACATTAAGAATCAGTAGCTATAAAGCTAAACTTAAGGACTTAGAAATAAGTGATTGAATGGTAGAAACTTGGCGTGCGACTACAATAAGTGTTTTCGTAGTGCAATCTTTGTTTGTTTTTTAATTCAGGTTAATTAGCAGCCAATAATAACTTCCTGGAGTTTTGCTGGACTTGGGTGAAGAAAAGGAACATTGTGACTTGCGTGAGCAAGGAAACAATTGCGCAATGAGTATTGAGAAGGTATCATTACCTGACGCACTGTCCAATGTGGACGTGCTGGACGAACTGCCCTTACCGGATCACCAACCGTGCATTGAGGCGCAACCTTGCTCTATCGTTTACCAAGCGAATTTCGACACAAATTTTGAAGATAGGAATGGTTTTGTGACCGGAATCGCAAAGTACATTGAGGAAGCTACTGTACACGCAGCGCTGGTGAGTTTAACAGTTTCGATATACTATATGAAGTAAACTTATAAAGGCAAGATTGGTTTCATGATGAATTCATTGTTTGTTTCGCAGAATGAACTACTTGAAGAAGGTCAAGAACATGCTGTCATGCTTTACACCTGGCGATGTTGTTCACGAGCCATCCCACAACCAAAATCAAACGAGCAGCCAAATCGAGTGGAGATTTATGAGAAGACTGTCGAAGTGTTGGCTCCTGAGGTCAACAAATTGCTCAACTTCATGCGATTTCAGAGAACAGCTATTGAACGGTTTTGTACTGAAGTTAAACGATTGTGTCACGCTGAGAAGAGAAAGGACTTCGTGTCGGAAGCTTATCTTCTGACGCTCGGAAAGTTTATCAACATGTTTGCCATTTTGGATGAACTCAAAAACATGAAGTCCAGTGTCAAGAATGATTATTCTACGTACCGAAGGTATGGGTTTTCATAGTGTATGACTTCCTTTTTACCTAGATAATATATAATAGAGAAATCTAATGTCCATTTCATTGTTCCTTTGTAGAGCGGCACAATTTCTAAAAGTCATGTCGGATTCCCAAGCTCTTCAAGAGTCACAAAACCTGTCAATGTTCCTTGCTACGCAAAACAAAATTCGTGACAACCTAAAGGAGAACATGGAAAAGATTACTAATTACGAAGATCTTCTTGCCGACGTGGTGAACATTTGTGTCACAATGTTCGAGTCCAGGATGTATCTCACACCAACTGAGAAGCACATGCTTGTGAAAGTTATCGGGTTTGCGCTGTACCTTATTGATACTCAGAATTGTAACATTTACAAGTTGGATCAGAAGAAGAAGATTCGAATTGATAAAATCGACAGGATCTTTAAGGTATATAATGTTATCCCTGATAGTAAAGGCAGTCAGTGTTTTTACTAGTAAAATGTTAATACAAGTCATTTTTCAATTGTTGTAGAACCTCGAGGTTGTACCGCTGTTTGGCGATATGCAAATAGCACCCTTCAACTACGTCAAACGAAGTAAGCAGTTTGATGCTAGCAAGTGGCCACTTTGTGCGGCGACCGGAACACTAAGTCCTCAAGCTGATTTGAATAAATATCTGCCTCAAATTCGTGAAGATCATATAAAGTACATCAGTGAACTGGCACGGTACAGCAATGAGGTAAGAATTATAATGAAATTAAATGACATAGTTGTGCGAAATGCTTTCCTGATTTGGGTACTCTGTGACAACAAATTTTGGTTGACAATTAGGTGACGACAACTTATAAGGACTCGCCTCGATCAGATCCCGAGAATGAAGAAATCTCAGAATTGGCTCTCAAAGGATTGCAGTTGCTTTCAGAATGGACAACTGTCGTGTCTGAACTCTACTCCTGGAAGTTATTGCACCCCACCGATCAGCATCAAAATAAAGATTGTCCTGCGGATGCGGAAGAGTATGAGCGAGCAACTCGATACAACTACACGGAAGAGGAAAAGTTTGCTCTGATTGAAGTCATTGCTATGATCAAAGGTCTTCAAGTTTTAATGGCGAGAATGGAGACGGTGTTTGCAGAAGCTATTCGCAGAAACATATACTCCAGACTTCAGAATTTCGTGCAGATTACTTTGAGAGAGCCTCTGCGAAAAGCTGTTAAAAACAAAAAGGATTTGATAAGAAGGTAAGCGTCAATACTGCAGATCAGAAACAGTTACTTGGTTCGTTTTATGGATGCGTTTTCAGTATAATAAGTTGTGCATATCTTATCTAGCATTCTGGTGTCAGTTCGAGAAACGTGTGCAGACTGGATTCGAAATTACAAGCCTGAAGAAGATCCTGCAATGAAAGGCAAAAAAGATCCGGACTCTGGTTTTGACATCAAAATTCCTAAACGTGTTGTTGGTATGTTCCTGTTCTTGACAACAGCATTCAACCAGTACCTAATGTGCTAATTACACTATGAATATGTTTCATTTGTAGGTCCATCGTCCACCCAGTTGTACATGGTACGCACCATGTTGGAATCTCTCATTTCAGATAAAACCTGCGCAAAACGAACTCTTCGTAAGGATATTGACGGTCAATATCTAATTGCTATTGATCAGTTCCACAAGAACTCCTTTTATTGGAACTATTTGCTGAACTTCAGTGGTAAGTTGAAACGACATTATTTATATGGTATGTTGTGTGCATGAAAAAAACGGCTATTTAATTTTTCTCTCTTTTGCTCACCAGAACTTTTACAACAGTGTTGTGACCTTTCCCAGCTCTGGTACCGAGAATTTTACCTAGAAATGACTATGGGCAAGCGAATTCAGGTATGAAATCAAAATAGTTTTTTTTGCAACGCTTAAACTCATAATGATAAACACGTACGCATTGTGGTTTAGGGGCAGTAAGTCTAATTCAATTAAATTTGGCGTACTATATATTTGTAGCGTATGAGCTAAAGTGCATATTATGTATCTGTATATATTGATATTGGTAAAGATTTTGACAATTGCCTCTGTACTTATTAATTTTGCAAAGAGGTGCACAGTACAACATCAGCATAATGAAGAGTGTACTGATCTGATCACAATGGAGAAGCGGATTCAGGTATTTGGAAATCACAGAGCACGGCTTGGCTTGTGAAATCACTTAAAATTGTAGATGAGTTTTCTGAGAATGAGATATTGGCAGAAGCGTTCTATTACTGTTAAATGTCGTCGTATTTTTGTAGAGCAGCTTAGTGTCCCATCAATCAACATAATATCCCTTTGTAGACCCGTAATTTTCTTTAGGATTAGCATTAACAAGCTTGACTAGGAATATATTTTTGTTTTTAGTAGAGCATCATATTCACTTTTGATCGTCATCAGTATCCTTACTTGATAACACCGTAACAAAATCTAAAGTGCTGTAGTAATCACCTTGTTAAGAACTCGCATTCGTTGTTCAGTTTTCTGTTCAATAGGCAAATCTTTGAGATGTTTATTAGCTGTTAAAATTAAAAATATTTCACACGCACTGTTTTATAACATGGTATGCTCTAGTCCGTAGTAAATCCAGCTAATTTTAACTGCATATTGCATGCTACTAGACGATTATTGATTGATACAGTAAGACGTTAATAAAGAAGACTGTTACCGGTGGTAGAAAATTCTTTATACAATGCAGTGAATAGCTGGTATTTCTAGTAACAGATAGTGAATTGGTGATTGCACAACGACAAAGAGTTGTATAAAATTTGGAGGTAGCTGTTAACATCAAGTTAGAGTCTTTAGTGCAGTCCAGAATCATTAGTAGAGTTATTTTAGTTATGATTTGGGTTGCGGATAAATAACATGATAGTTCAGATTTCTTTCTTGGCAGATTTTTCAAACAGATAGTTATACTTTTAAAGACTAATTGAATTTTAAAAACTAACTTTATTGTTTATTGAATTTTGTAAACTACTAAAACTTTTATTTGATTGTTTTCAACCATTACTTTGCTTGAATGTTACTGACACGTGTGTCACAAAATCTGCAGTTTTATAAAATGTAAATGTAAACTTTTGAATCATTTTTCATAATGTAGTTCCCCATTGAGATGTCCATGCCTTGGATTTTGACCGATCATATCCTGAGAACCAAAGAGCCCTCAATGATGGAGTAAGTTAACCCATGAGTGTAGTTAATTACCTACAGATTGTAGCTAATCCAATCTATGTATGCGTTTTCTCAGGTATATGCTGTACCCATTGGATTTGTACAATGACAGTGCTCACTACGCACTAACCGTGTTCCGCAAACAGTTTTTGTATGATGAAGTCGAGGCTGAAGTTAACTTGTGCTTTGACCAGTTTGTTTACAAACTCAGCGAACAAATTTTTATTTATTACAAACAGTTAGCTGCTAGGTAAGTAAACAGACTCCACTACTGTTTGTCAATTCATGAAAATCTCTCAAGTGTACACGATGAAAGTTAAACCGCTTTTCCATTTGATTTCCAGTATTTTGTTAGACAAGCGCTTTAAGGAAGAATGCGCCGCTCAGGAAACCTATTTCAACCCTCCGAAACCAAACCGGTATGAGACTTTGAAGAAACAACGACACGTTCAACTTCTTGGAAGATCTATTGATTTGGCGAAGCTCATCACTCAACGAATCAATCAAGATTTGCTCAAATCTTTAGAGTTGGCAATAACCAAATTTCAAGGAGGTGACCTCACAGGAGTTGTGGTACGTTTTTATAAAGCGGCCGTATTATGAATATCTTATGATGGTATGTCTTCATTTGATTAATATATTTTACCTACACAGGAATTGGAGGCTCTTATTGGAGTCAATCGTCTGACCCACAAGCTGTTGAAAAAATGCCTCACTGGGCTGGACGATTTCGACTGGATGTTACGGGAAGCAAATCACAACGTCTTGGCTCCTTATGGTCGTACGACTCTGCACGTTTTTTGCGAGCTTAACTACGACTTTCTCCCAAATTACTGTTATAATGCTTCCACAAACAGGTAAATAATATATCTCTGACCGAACTTTTACGTTTGAATCAGGATTAAATAGTTTGGTTCCTAAACAGGTTTGTGAGGTCGTTAGGGCTAAGTTTTGCTGATCCAACGCATCGAGAAAAGTTGCCCACCGTTGCTTCTCACTACCTCTGGGGTTCCAAACAGTATAATTTAGCGTTTTCCACGATTTTTGGCCAGTATTCAGGTAAGTCATGCATTTTTAGTATTTCATTCTACACAATAATTGTTTTTGAGCTGGGTTAACTCTCCTTTATGCGTTTAAATAGGTTTCATTGGTTCGCATCACTTTCGAGCAATCGTGCGTCTGCTCGGATACCAAGGAATTGCAGTCGTTATGCAAGAGCTGTTGAAAGTTATCAAGAGCCTAATTACTGGAGGTATTTATCAGTTCACGAAAACATTGATGGATGCCATGCCCAAGAGTTGCAAAATGCCACTTTATGACTATGGATCACCCGGTTAGTGTAGCTACTTTTTCTGTACGTTATTTTTATTAAGACGCCCTATTATAAAATGTTTTATTTTTTACAACTGTCCAGGTATTCTTGGATTTTATCAAGAGAACTTAAATGACATTGTCCAGTATCCGGATGCAAAGATGGATTTGTTCCAGCATTTTAGGGAAGTCGGCAACGCACTCCTGTTTTGCCTGTTAATTGAGCAAAGTTTGTCACAGGAGGAAGTTTGTGATTTGCTTCATGCAGCTCCATTCCAGAATATATTTCCTCGTCCGTTTGTTAAGGGTAAGACAGAATATATAATATACAATTTTTAAAAAATTAAGACGAGTTTCTAAAGTAACGTAATGTTCCATCAGAGGGTGAAAAGCTTGAGGCAAAACAGAAGCGCCTGGAAGCCAAGTATGCGGCCTTACACATTATCGAGAACATTGAAAAGTTTGGCACGGAGAAACAACGAAATTTGGCAAGAGACGGGGACCTCCTCACAAAAGAACGGCTTTGTTGTGGACTCTCAATCTTTGAGGTGATCTTGAATCGAGTGAGAGAATTTTTGAGCGACCCCATTTGGACTGGTCCTCCACCTGCAAACCGAGTCATGAATGTGGAAGAATGTACAGAGTTTCACCGTTTATGGTCGGCTTTGCAGTTCGTCTACTGCATTCCTGTTGGAGAAAACGAGTTTACAGTGGAGTAAGTTAACGAAAAATTTATTAATTTTAAATGCTCATACTGGGAATTCGTCATTAGTAAAAACTTCATGGTATAAATTGTCTATCCCTCTCTTTAGACAACTGTATGGGGAAGGTTTAAACTGGGCTGGATGTGCAATCATTGTTTTACTTGGTCAACAACGGAGATTTGAAGCATTAGACTTCTGCTACCATATTCTCCGAGTTCAGCGTGCTGATGGAAAAGACGAAGTTGTTAAGGGCATTGTAAGTTACTCCTTCTCAAACAATTTTACCTATCCATTGTTCTTGAGCAATTTTGGCTTATTTCTAGCCTTCTTTCTTGTATCTGTTTTCAATAGCATTTGAAACGTATGGTGGACCGTATTCGACGCTTCCAAGTTCTGAATTCTCAAATATTTGCGGTTCTCAACAAATACCTAAAATCCGGCTACACCGATGGAGACATGCCTGTGGAGCATGTTCGCTGCTTCCAACCACCAATTCACAAATCCGTCGCTGAAGGTTCCTCGGCAATGTCAATGCCGCACCAGGGTACGATGACGTTGGATCGTAATCACGCGTCAATGTACCAAACTCAACTTATGGACAAGCGAAACATTATCACAGGTCCTATTCATAGTCCGCAGTATTAGACAGAAAGTCGAAGCATAATCCTTTATCAAGTTGTTTACCGTAATTTTACCTGCGTTACATAATAAATAAATGTATATTAGTTAGAGAAAATCATTTTTACAGATTCTTAAGCCGTATTCCCTACTTATACTTCATTTATGCTATTGCATAATAGCTTTGTAACTTTGATATAGTTTTTCACAAAAACATTGTACAACTTTTGAACTATACACACAACTATCTTATAAGGTTACTCTTGTTAGTGTAACATATACCTTGCGAGATGTGTCTCATATGCAATAATTTCTAAAACATTCTATGCCAGTGATGTGAAGTATGGCGAAATCAAAGTTTATGATAACAACGTGTTTTGAATAAAAAAAGTAAAATAATTACAATTCCTTTATTTTTTCATCATTTTTTGGTGTTTTCCTTGCGTTAATCCATATTAGTTAAGCAAATGCATACAGACAGGAGTCAACGAAGAAGCACGTTACCCCAAACTTACAACTTGGTTGAATACAATGTACAGTCGCATTTCTCATTTGCGGTGCACTATATCACAGGAGTGTTCTGTGAACGAACAGGAACAGGAATAACGTGAATTAGTCATCTGTTTGTTGGGTTGTATGGGTGTACTCCCGTTGACGTTCACATTCCGGTGTTAGAGGACCATAGCTCGATTTTAAATTTTAATTTACACGTTTTAACTCCATTGACAAAGGTTAGTTTTTGACATTAAGATAAGGTAATCCTATAATCAGGTATTCAAAGTATTATTACTAGATGTGTAATATATTTCCTTGGTTATTTTTGCATTTTCAAAACCAAATTGTGTTAAAATGTGGTTAAATTATTCTTCCAGCAACAGCGTAATCAAAGTGACAATGGCAGACTATTCTCCCGGAAAACCAGTGCCCTACGTGGCTCCACCTCCACCAAAAACGATCACTGAAAAGGTTGTCGCATTCGTAGGACTGGTCCATCGCAATTACAACATGGCCACTTCCCTTTATATGATGGAGCCCATGGAACGGGCTATAGTTAGTAAGGACCATAACATGCCCTTCATTAAGCATACTCAAAAAGTAAGGTCTGGAGATTTAGTCCTAATTATTTTTTTCTTTTAAAATATTACTTGTAGACTGTTTTGCGATACTGTTTCTCACCATCATGCTCTACTCGTCATGGGTGTACCTTCCACATTACACGTGGAAGATGCTTGTGTTCACTGGTGTTCTTCGAGCCCCTGAAGGGTCCCAGTATATGGTGGAGGATGCAGATTCAATCTTCATTGGACAAGCGGAACTCTAGGGATTTGTCGACTGATGTCTTATGACTATTTAAAATTATAAAAATTAAATGTGATACTGTTGACTACACTATGAAATGCAAAAGCACAAGGTATGAAGAAAGAACTTTAAGTTTTCAATATATTTATTACCAAATCTTAGCCTAGTATTATTTTCTACTCGTACCAAAGTCTTATTAAATTCCCAAAATGATGTTATCAGAACTATCTTTATGAAACAGTATGTGTAAACTCATCTTCTTTCAACTTCCGATAATAGTAATAATCGTTTATTGTCAATAAATTGTAAATGAAGCAAATTAGCCATCGTTGGAAACTTTTACAGCTGATGTTTCAATGCAACTTGAAAATTTTATAAGCTTTCAAAAAACCCAGTGTACGTTTTTTTAAAAAAACCTTGTCAATGCTGCAAATGCGCTATTCGTCCGTGAATAAACACTGCAAATGTTCATAAATATAACCGTTGTAAATTTTTAAAATAAATGAACGAACTCGTAAAAATTGTAATTTGCTCCTCGTTATGGAAACTTTTTTTCGTCAATCGATTACATTCTAAACCAAACGTGAAATTATTTTGCTTCGAACGCATTATTGCTATTAATCATTCTAATGAATATGCATTGATTCGATGGAAATGAATGAGACTCCAAATTGTTTTTTTAAATGTGTAGATTCTTTATTTCACGTCAGTTTGTGTGAAAATGTTTGATTCAAATAATTCAGGAAAACGGTGATATTGTCAGAACTTCTAAAAATACTTTTTGTGCATCCAAATTTCATTGGAGTTTTAAATATTGTATAGGTATCATAGTTTGATTGCAGATTATACTAACAAATTAAAAGTAAAAACGAGTCTTCGTAGCTAATGATAAAAGAGTTGTGAAATGCAATTTGGTTTCATGCACTTTCATAACTTTATATGTAGGTCTAGATGTTAACAAACATTACATTGTTCATTATGTGAATCATAACTCTTAGTAATATCACCAGTGATTGAGCCCTAAATTACTCTACGCAAAAAGTTATCCTGTAAGGGCAATCTGCCTTAGCTTGCATTTTACATCGTGATCAAAACCCTAGGTACAATTAACTAAGAACTAAAATGTCATTTTATCCTAAACTTGCTCTTACTTATCACAAGGAGTTAAGGTCGCTGTCGTTAATTTATCGTATATAATGTGTAAAAAATTGTTTCTTTCCTATCATTTGCGATTGTAAACAGTGAGTGACAAGTGTAACTGCTAGAATGTTAGGAACTCTATTTACAGTATTTTTTTGCGTTTAATTTACGTTTACGATGTCTTTTTTGAAGTGAGTACATTTGTTGGATGTCAACATCTTGAATATTAAACCTACATTGTAACGTAATCCTTAGCTATAAAATCGATGCAATAAAACTAAAATCTAAAGTCTAAGATAAGTATGCTAATCGACTAGAACACCCCATGGGTGGTTTATTTTGCCATAGAAGATATTGGAAAGCGTGTTCAGAACCTTCATGTAAACAGGGTTCTCTTGTTCCGCGGTTGGGATATCTATCTTTTCTCCTAAATATGATATTGAGCAGACTGGACATACAATGCATGCTGTACCAGCTCCAAACATTTCCAGTAACTGAAATTGAAAAAGTATATCATTATTTAAAATAAACTTGTAAGATTAGTAGGGTTCATTGGTTTAAGTTAGTATGCTTACCCTGTTTTCCTTGGTAAGCTGCTGTACCTCAGCCATGGTTATGGTTCTTTCTGTTATTTTGAGTTCTTTCCATTCTCTGCATAAGTCCAGAACACTAAATCTTGTGACACCAGGCAGAATCAGGCCATTTAATGGCGGTGTGATTAATTCTTTCTCTGAAATCGTGCACATAAAATTTCAGATTATACCATAAAATATGAAAAACACTCATTGGCTGTGGTTGTTTGAATTTTGATGTAATTACCTCCATTAGCGTTTCGCACGACAAAGAAAATATTCATTGTACCAACTTCCGTTAACTGATGGTCTTCTCCATACAACCATAAGACTTGTTGTTGACCACGTGCTTCGGCGGTTTTCTAAAATAATCAGTTATAAGAGGTGTGTGAAATAAAAAACGAAATCTAAAAGATTTTAGAATAAAAATCGGGTAAAATAAATAATTAGCGTTATATGTCTACCTGTACAAATACCGTTGGACCATAGTTACTGCCCAGCTTTTGGTCTCCACAGCCACCCGGCCATGCTCTGACGTACTTTGGATCAGCATACAATGAAACAGGCTTGAAGCCAGTGGCAAAATAAGGACCAACAGGACATAAAATAATGTACAGCATTGCATTGTTGGATAATGCTACTCCCAACGAGGGCTATTTAAATTTAAATAAAAAGTTACATGATTATCCTATCTTTAATTGGATTTCATGTTTCTGTAAGATCAATTCCTACATCTGTTCCAATATAAGTAGGTCGAATGTATAAACTGGATGTTTCCGAATGAGGAATCCACTCCTGTTCGATTTTGACAAGCTTCTTTATACATCCGATAAATTCATTTGGGTCAAAGGTAGGCAACATAGCACGCTTTGCTCCGCGTAATATTCTCTGCATATTCAAATCTGGTCTGAAGAGTCGAATTCGTCCATCCACGCCTCTGTATGCCTTCATTCCCTCGAACAACTGAGGATTGAAATACATAGTTAGGTTTACACATTGCACTTGTCTCAGCTTTGGATTCCCTTAACTTGGGTAGTGGGAAGAGAAAGGTACCTCGATTGCATAATGTAACACTTTAGCTGCTGGATGGATTGGGAGATTCCCCATAGGCTTGATTTGTGGTTTTCCCCATTGAGCTTGCTTATCCCATTCAACAGTGAACATGTGATCCGTAAATGTTCTACCAAATATCAAATTTCCAACGTCTGGCTTCGCTTGGAGCTTATGTGGAGCCGTTAAAGTTACTTCTACATCAGAAGCCTGAAGTAAAAATAGTCTTTAGGTAAACTACCTCTCATCAAATACCAACTTCATTGTGAAGAAGCAATCAGCTTTATGTTACTGAATAAAAATTACATACTTTGAAAGTTCCGTCCGGTAATTCTTCTGTAGAGAAATTTCTCGTGCTAGAAGAAACTCTGAATGCTACTGCAGGCTTTACATGGGATGTCTGAAGCTAAAAATTCACATTATATTTGAACATTGAATAAATCAAATTTTGAACCTTGTGTAGAGAATGTTTGATACATTATTAAGGAGTAAGTTTTATGCGTACCTCTGCAGGCAGAAGACGGAGCAACCGGAATGTTCTTCCTAGAGACGCCATGAGGCTTGATGAATACTTAAGCTGGCAAGTGTCACAAATTTGTGTTTAAAAAACGAAGTAGTATCAGGGGCTTTTGAGCCAGAATATACAATCCAGTTTTCAGCTATAAATTAGAAAACAATAATATGAAATATAAAATGGCACACAATTTTTATTTTTGCACATCACGCACAATAATCATTCACATAAGTGCTTTACATTCTACATGGATTTCATTCAGAGATATGTCGATACGTGTGCACTTTGTTGTTGAGCTAACGAAGGCATGTAGCTAAATTTAATTTATTTCAAACTGTCAAAGTCAACACACGACACAAATGAGTGTAGTTGATTGGATTTTAGAATTACATAAACTATAATGTATCTTTTGTCTTCATGAGTGCAGAAACTCACAAATAATAAGGAAAGAACTTGAGCATGCTTGCACGATCAGCACTCAACTAAACGCTGTCACATTGGACGTCTGTATTTGTACAGAACTAAAACTGCAAGAAAACGATGTCCAAACTCGTAATCCATGTGAATTCATGATCTTTATGTCATCCGTTTCTTACAGAGAATTGGATTTGCAATGCGGACTTCTTTATTAGCGTGTAATTCTAAATTTAATTCAAGAAAGTTTGTTTTACTACTCGAAATGAATGCACAGAGACTTTCGGTGGTGTGATATCGTATAAATTATATATAACTGGCTCTTATTTGATTATAGGATTAATTGCATCATGGAAATCAAGCACCAATGTTTTAATTATAGCTAATTCCAAATAAAAACTGGAACTTGTTGCAGATAAAGAAGTTTCAGTTCCGCCAATATACATTCATACAGACTCATGTCCCATTTACCATTATATGCAAATGCTTTTCTTTTAAACCTCCTGAATGAATCACTATTCACGCAAGAGCGTTTCAGCGTACGAGGGGTAAGAATTCTACATATCAGAATGAAGTTAAGTTGTGTTAAGATGAAAAGTGAGCAAAGATTTTGTGCTTTCCAGTAGAAAATCAAGAAATCTGGTCTGAAACAGATTCGATATGATATGTAAATCCATATAAGCTCACGAATATGCTGTCGTACTGCTAGCTATGAATTGCTACGGCTCCTTTGATAAGTTGGGATAGTTAGGCATGGATTTGCTTGCATAATAATGAGCATAAATCCTGTTTTCTAATTTGTCAAGATCTGATGCAAGTTACATCATGTTGTTGCCTCAGCATTCTAAACTGATACCGATGGTCATGAATGAGGAGAGAACTTAGCAATGGTTGAGGTTTTGAAAATCCTTGTTTACGATGCTGATCAATACATAACCGTTGATCCGTTGTTTGCTCCGTTTATAATTTTTGACATTGTTCAAGAATGTGGAAAATTTCATCATTAGTAATTAATAATTATGATCCGAGAAAAATTACTAAAATAAATCACTGCTCGAAATTTGCTCAACTCAACAAGACTCATCAGCGTAATTTGCTGGAACCCACTATTTGCCACACAGAAACTTCCCATTCTCATATAAATTTTCAAGCAAAGATTTAGCCATTTTATGTGCAAACCAAAAGGAGCTCTGGATTTGCAGGAGCTAGTATGCCATGCCAAAGCCAGATAGTAAGGCCAGACAAACGACGCTGCACGTTTCTTGTGTTGCACTTGCAACAAACTCTTGCTCGCCATGTACTGGGACAAGTTATGTCACCAGCTCCAACACGTGGCTGTAGTTCTTACATAATATATGCATTCTCGCACACAGCCAGATGCAGAAACTTGTGTTGCAGTGACGCGTTTCATGCAAATGTAATGCACCATGCGCCTTCCAATTTAATATCTTACCTTTGCTTCTGAATCAACTGTCAGTTTTAATTTGAATGTTAACTGGATAAATTAATGAACAAATTGTCAGTTTTTATCGCACTGAGTAAAATCCTTTAACAGAAAGATAGTTATCCCGCGTCGAAAACAGCACCACTGTCATAACCCTTTCATGTAAAACTTGATCAATAAAGGTTCAACATGAGCGTAAACCTTGACTTGATTCCGGCCCAAAATTCCACACTTCCCGTTCACTATTTATGGCATAACTGTAAAAGGACTACAGTAAAGAAACTCACCAGCGACAGGTTGAATATTTGTTGAGGTTGCTGACAAAATTTATATGCTCTCTCGATGCTGACCACTGTGACACTGAACTTCCTAACAATGTGAACAAATTAATATGAAGATAATGCATTTTTGCTCCTTTATAATATGTGTAAGCACAGCTACTTAATCTTTTGTACACAAGAAAGGCATGCTTGTCTACTGTGTATCATTCCCTTTCATTTTGTAGAAAACCAGTCTCCAGTACATACATGCATGAAATCACGCAGATTAAGCCCTCCACGTACATCTTCAAGAGAACAGGTTATATCAATGCTGTATGGTTGTACCCAATGAAACTTCAACAACCTGTTGTGTGTCCTTTCAGAGTTCATTTGTGTTTTATATTACGTTCAACATTATACACACATAATATGAGCATTACATACACACAATTAAACGTGCGTAGTGTACCAGAAGGGCGAGCTATTTCAGGATCTAAACTCAACCACGTTTTCTAACAAAAAGTCAGCGCAAGATGTTTCGAGTTTACAAAAACCCTGACCATACTGTCATATTTTAATATATCAAACCCGGTGTATGGTAGTAGTCAATTTAATGCAGGTTGGAGAGGTCTAAATATCATTTTTAGGATATGCAACTAATCGAGTATCTAAATAAAATTTGACATCTAACAATGGGGATGCTTTATGCCAAACTTACAAACATTTTATTTCACAAACATGCGTTCCAGACTTACTGTCATTTTACTTCAGTTTAATTTGACATTAGAAAAGACTTTCTTAAGTCATGCTATATAATGTATACATATTTGAGATAAAATTTGATCATAACTGTGGTATTAAGCCCCGACATCCTGCTCACTACTTATATACCTTTGAAACCCCAACCTTCAGTTTTTTGTTGCCTAACTTCGCCAACCTGATCAAGGAGTTTCGTTGTGTAACATGACGAAACAACAATCGAGCATGACGCTGCTCCGACTGGGCTTACAAAAAATGTTTTTTTTTCTTCTTCTGACATTCGATTCCGCTCCGCATGCTACTCAGTTCTAACTCTGCCAAACTTATCAGAGTGTGGAATCAGTTTTGCCTAACATCGTTTAAAATATGATAGTGGGCATGCCATGGTTATCAAGACTCACGTACGCCATTTTCTTAAGTATTATATAGTTGCACACATCAAATTGCTACGCTTCCAAAAGATGCAAAGTACAAACAAAGCAGAGACGTACATGTGCTACAACTACACCTTGTAAGCTACGCTAAGGTTTGGAAAGGTATTAAAAAACCTGATTTGACTTTGTCTGCTCTGCAAGCTAGCAATAGTAGATATTGAGAAGTGTGCAAGCATATTATAATCGAATGGGCTACAATATACTTCAGTCAGAACCTTTGAGTAGGTTGCTTGAGTTTGATTCTGAGATTGAATAAAAAGAAAGATGGTTTGCAGCGTGTGACGGCTTAGCTCGCACATTTTTATATAGCAAACTATCACTTTCTTCCAGCCACATTGCAACCTTAAAATATTAACTTTGCCAGAGGCGTTGATTGCTGGAGTGTGGTTGTCGTACCTGGAATCTTGTTTAGGGTTACAGATGAAGTATGAGGTGAATCCAATTTTCAAGGTTCTTCAAACTTGGAACAGAGTTAATGGTAATGATGACGCAGAAACTGTTTTCTATTTACGAAGCCGCTTATACATGTGCTCGGTCTGCCTTCCAAAATAAGAAAAACTTGGCACCAAAAAATCACAACTGTGAGACTAATAATTACAGGAGATGTTTACTAATAAAATGCTACTGCGGAATATTTAGTTCATTGGAGCACAGACAAGTAAAGTCATTCGCAGTAATTGACTCACTGACATCACGAGCGAGTTGTGCGCCTTGCCAGTATGCTCAGTCTCATGATAGTGTGGATGGATGACAAACAACATCAACAAAAAACAGTGCCTTGCACATGGTCTGTAAGTGTATCATGAAATGAAAGAAAAGGATCAAAAGATAATTATTACATTAGTATACATACATTACATTCATAATATTATGCATGATGATGGTATGTGGCTGGAAGCTCCAAACACACCTCTTTTCAAGTGCTATTAAATGATTGTTTTCCTTACTGAGTTTACGTGAACGAAGATAACACTGTTTTTTCAGTTCATATGATGGGATGAGTTTTATGATGAACTGAGCGTCATCAAAACATAATTCCCAGTTACAGGGGTGATGGTTAATGTTCAAATGCACCTTTTACAGATATTGCGTGCTAAATGTCACACAGATGAATTGTATATATTGACTTGAAGTAAATATGAAACGGTGACATGCTTCAAGAAAACATGACGTGATACAACTATTCCTTGAAACATATATGCGTTTATGCGTGTAACAAATATACAGGCTATCAAGACCATATGCAATCCAAGTAAGTATTTGAATATTTATAAATCGTGAGACGTATCATCCGATTTCAAATAATTGATAATCATCGAGTATTGAATAAAAGGAGAGGCAACAGGTGCATATCGGAGATCAATATCAAGTGCATTTTGAATGTCATATGCGAGCAACTTTAACATGGCATTTAAAGCTGAAACTTGAGGAAAGATTCCTAACAAGGAAAAATGATACAGAAAAGTAGTGTCACTCTGTATTTTAGACGAAGAAATCATGCCCGATCACCTAATGACAGCGCAAAATGAGGATCCAGTACCATTAATCGCTAACTGCACTAATAAAAAGAATATACTTTTATTGAATATTTATGGCGAATTTTTTAGAAAGTCATCCATATTATATTTCATAAACTACCAACCTAGTGGGTAATAATGGCTAAGATTGTAAAATAAAATGATTAATTGAAGTTGTAATTGTCGCAAGTACCACATGCGCCCGTTAAATATATAGTAAATGCATAACACGAGTTGAAATATCAGACCTTATGCCGTAAAAAGTCTGGAGTCATGATATCTGATATATGTACATGTAACACCTGCGGATTTGCATCTAAACCTGAACTTTATGAAGTGATATGGCTTACGTAACTATAAAACAGAGACATTTGGTCAAGAGTGGTCGCTCAATATTGCTCATCATATCATTTTTGCATATGCTTGACATTCGCAAGTTTAGCTCATTTGCAATTTTTCAGGCTTATTCAGCAGGTGCTATACATTGGCATTTTACACTCCAACCACGGTTGGAAAAACAACTCTCGGCATTGGTTGAGTTTGGTGGTGTGAACTGCAAGATCCAATGACCAGAGGAGGCGTAACAGTCCTAACAGTTGATCAATCTTGGCTTACAACCTTGTTTATAAAGAGCAACCTGTGTTTTTACATTTGGTAAAACATCAGGATTCCTGAGAGCTTTAAAATATCCAGATACAACCTTCCAACAGTATCATTTAAGTACCACCGAATAGAGTACCGTATAGTCTATATGTTTATACAAGAAATGTTATGAAACAAATGCAATGATTATCCTTAGAGACAAGATGTATGGATGTATGTATAATAGAACAGAATTATTAAGGTATGTAAATGACGTAATTAATTTCAACCAGACTCAGAGTTAGCTGTAGTATTTGGCATAGCTAAAAGTGCATTCTTATGGTAGTAATAATTTTCATTTCATATCAAACAGATGCGTCATGACCAGCAGAATATTTACTTTATTCATTCATTCTTAGTGATTTAAAGTCACTAAGGAACTAATTTGTCAGCGTATACAATCACATCTGCAACGCAATTATAATACAGCAGCAGTAGCTGTGTCTTGTATATGAAACACACGTGATCCGGTGAAATTACTTTCTGTTTTACTTGGAAATTGAAACCATGAAAGTCCTGAAAATATGATTGTGTGACTTAATATATATCTGTTAACAGTTTTCTTAAAATAAGCAGTAAGTAAACAGTATCTACTTACTTGAGACAATTTCCTACCGAATTGTACTGATTTTACACGACGAAGTAGTTTTATTATTTTTGGACAAAGATAAATTTAGCAATAAGGACAAATTTCTAAACCATGAAGCTTCATAGTTTTACTTTAATACTGTATTAGTAATAATTTATGACCAAAGTGTAATATATAACATGTTATATGTGTCGTTTTGATTGAATAAACATAAACTGATTATCCTTTTATGTGTATGCGAAAATCATTTGCACTACTATACTTGTGTTTAATTACTATTTTGACATTAGAAATGCAGATTTAAAACCATTTAGCAATGTTGTCAACTGAACTGTCACGCTTGCACATTCACAGTCATCTAATCACCCAAATCCGTAATAATTGAATGTTTTATAAATTGGACTATTATTTGCCATTCAGTTTCAGGTCCTTAGTGTACAAGAGTAATTTTGACGCAGTTCTATGTTTTCGAAATCTTCTATTATACCATTTCGAGATTATGAATAATTCATTATTAAATTTGTGAAATTGCGTTTTCATAATTTTGCTGCAATCAAAATTGTTTTTCAATTTTTGGCTTCCAACAAGGTCCGTAGTAAGTGTATATGAAATGAATCCAATGTTGAATGGTAATATCTAGATACTTTCATGACTTTGTTTTAATTTCGACGTATAACTAACTATAAGTGCGTAGAACATGGGAATGTTTTGAAAGTGAAAACTCAATTTTCGTTTATACTGCTTTGTGCATATCGACAAAGTTTGGAGGTTCTTGAAGAAACAGTGAAATTTAATTTATTAATTTGTACGCTTATTTTTAGTACTTTTCAGGGTCAATGTCCATTCTACTCTATCAAAAAATATCTGGTTTCTTGGAACGGTTGCGTTACACTTCGGTAGCTTCATTTAAAGCTAATTTATTGAAGTTGATTGGATAAATCGTAAAATTATAGCAATACATTGTTGTTATTAAAAACATTGTAAAATGAAAAATTCTGACCTGTAAGTGCATCGATATTACATACAAAGAATGAAGTCTCTTATATTTGCAAAAGCAAAGAAAACTAATCCAAAAACTCTGAAACTTGGAACGGTTTATGGGGCTGTGTGAGATGTAGTCACAAACCAAGCAAGTTTGTAGCTTCTCCTTCAAATGAACTACTATTGCGCTCTGGTGGTGCTGATCATGAAATATTGTTGAATTTGGTTCCATCTCTTAAAAAGTTATTTCAGGATTCCTCTTCATTCTATGTATACATAATGGGACTACGTTAGTATAGGTAGTCCATTGATTTTCCTTTCTTTCTTGTTCTGTAGTCTTACATGAGGTGAGGTTATCCTATATTTGCAACAACCGATCTCCATCATAACATTGCCGGAGAAACCTCTTGTACATTTGTTGGGTTTTACAATTTCATCAACAATTAATCTTCAGTAATTGTTCAAAATGAACAGTCGAGTTGTTGCTGCTGCCTCAAGGGCCATTTTGGCTTCCAGGCCCTCTTCAGTTAATCAAGGTGAGTTTTAAATGCTAAATTTTTACTCGTTTTTATCTTTTACCTACTTCAAGTGTGTTCAACTGAATATGGCGGCAGCTAATATTTAGGTTTACAAACTGCTTCAAATGTCGGTTCAATGCGCTTAACCTAATTTTAACGGTTTTGTAAAACAGTAACTTTGGTTCTGCACCCAGGTTCTTATTCTATTTTTGATAATTTTATGCAGTTATGGTGAAACAAAAACCGTCATCTGACCGAGTGGTCATATGATCGCAATTCCTCACGTGAAGGGTTTTCATATTGCTTATATCGTCAAATCTTAGGGTTAATTGGCAACTAGTGCAATGATCAGTGTTACGTATGTTGAACTTATTATGTGATATAGGTGTAATTGGCCAACTGTTTACTACACAAAGATTAATCTTATTTTTATATTGGGCTTATTTTATTGTAAAATGAAATATAGGCAAAGTACAAACATTAGGTCTATGCACATGTGCTAGTTTCATTTTGTAGCATCGTTTCATGGGTGCTTTTATAAGATACATTAACGATTATATTTATTTTGAATAGCGAAAGCGAATATATACGAAGATTTTTATTAAACAGTTTTGAAAGGTCGCCTAAGTTTAAATAACCTGGGCTGATATGAAATTTAGCAGTAGAGGTAAAACTGTCTGAAGTAACCCAATGATTGTTGTTATAAGCTAATGTTATTTTTACGATGCTGTAGTTTACTAGTAAAGTTAATACAATTATATAAGCAAATTAAGTGCTCTATAGTTTAGATGTGCTATGAAATCATTTTCAATTTTCTTGGAGTGTAAAAGAGAAAGGTGATAGGTCATTATTTTAAATTATGCAATTAATTTGATAAATGAAAAAAAAATAATGTAATGCTTTCAAAGTGACAAGATTTGTATAAATGCTTTCTTAATCAAATGACCATAAAAGCATTTAAATGCAACAATGTCGCATAACTAATCGGGAACTTATGTCTGAAATATTTTAGTGAGGAATAGCTCCTACTACAAGCCAGCTGCAAGTTGGTACCCACCGACTCTGAACGAACTGCCAATTCCACAAGGTTCTTGGCAAGCAGCATACGACGCCAACCAGAGGAAGTATAACATTCATCTGGCCATCGGAGTCAGCTTTTTTCTGTTCACACTTACTGTGGTAAGCCTACATACAATATTCTTTTTTGATTTCCCAAAAAATAGTATATTTTATATTTATGGTATTAACATGATTCATTTTGGATTCTTTACAGCTTAGGACCTCTGGGCTAGTCACTCTGAACACAGAGTACCCTCCTCTTCCTGATGAAAATTAGAAACCTAATTCCAGAAGCACTTTAATGCTTAATCAATAACAATGATAGATGCGGATCTACAAGAAAGTGTCGTAGTCACGAAAAAGAAAAGAAAATTCTGTTGACTTGAAAAACAAATCTTACTTTATTCTGCTGTAGTATATGAAAACAACTGTGTAAAAAGCTGCGAGGTGATTGATAATGTCATCATATAGTTAATAAACTTATTTCGTTCACAAAAAACCAACACGTGCATTGTGCATACTATAATTTTCCACGATTTAATAACATTCTTCAGGAAATAGATACATGAATGTAAGGCAAATACAAATACTATTGCTTCACCCAAGATTAGCCCTAAAGACTATTTACAGGAAACGTTATCATGGTCTTAAGGTACATAATAATATAATTGATTTTGTGGGATGAAACAACACTAATTCCAACTCATCGATTTCACAATATCAAAACGTTCACTGACTAGGATTCTGATCTGATGTTTAAACTAATGCGATCACTTGAGCTTTGGAATCCCGAACATTTGAACGCTATTAAGAAATCGTAAATCAAGGGATTTCATTCATTGTCAGTTCCAGACAGGCTAGTGCATTTGAATATTGAGCTAAGTTGGTTTCACTGCATTTGCATTTCCCAATCCTCATATCAAATCCATCCGTAGATTCAGGAAACTATCCACACGAGAATAGAAATAGAGACGTAGTAAACCTAAAGCAAGCATATGAAGTGGATAGAGGTAGTCGCATCGAAATGGTGAAGTACAATGTACATGCCTGATGGTAATAAGAATGATGACGGCCAATGATAACGTTAATCCTGGTGATTTAGTGAACCTTGATAATGCATTTCTCTACTGCCTTAAAAATGTTTTACATCTCGACGGGAGGCAGACACATTCCAGTTACAAACTAGATTTCAGTGAATATTGTTGAAAGGCTCCTATTGTACTCAGAGTGAAACGGTAGATCACATTTCATGTGGGACTAGGAATAAACATAGGTTTGTTAGTCAAATATTAGCCTTTTATTTAAAGCTGGTAAAAATCAATCGTATTCTTAGTCTTTCACTGTGTTGACAGAAGTAAGTCAAATCTATTTCTTATATATGTGACTGAGCATGTAAGAGACATGAGACAAGTGATAAACAGTCAGTGGTGTTCAGATGGTGAATGACTTCGCATGAAGATAAACTTGATTTTGTGGCTGGAGCAATAAAAACGCATGCATTTATGCAGCGAGGATTTATCTGTTTTTACACGAATACACGCTCTGTTTCAAACTCGCGTCTCAATCTGAAAAATGAAACAGTAGTGCAAATAAATATTTTGAGAAAAAGTGAAATCTGCAACTGCTTTTGTTATAGAATTTAGTTGAAAGACGAGCGTGTAAATCTACCTTAACATTTGATTCTCAGCCACTTGAAGCGTCCGTATTCACGCACCTTAAGTTTTGTGATTTCTCTCTGAAGATTGGACGCGGAGGTTTAGCACAATGGAAAAACAAATTCTGACTCCAGAAAGACAGCCGTTGAATAATACGCGACCTGGGTAATTTTTACTTAAATACAAATATAAACGGAACTCTTTTCTTTGTGTACGCATTAGGGAGGGAATCGGAATCACATCTGTGTTTGCAAATCGTTACAATGCACACTAGTGCACTCATGCAAGCATCGTCATCGATAACCTTATTTATTGCCATTTGCTTCCATCAATGTAAACAAGCTATATTATGTTTACGTGATAAAATTATTTTTCTCATCTCTAATTTCATGTTGCATACAACGTACACGCTGGAGACCAGCGAAGAACGGCGTAGGAGAAAATATTCTTTATGGATTATGTACTACACAACCCTGTTGCAGTCCATCGGAGGATCAATTGTGATAACGGGAATGTGGCCATATTTGCAGCAGGTTTGTCAGGAATACATGTACACATTTGGTTTAGAACTCTTTCATCATAATGCAAAAGAAGGAAAGAGGTACTCTCAAGAAGTGCACGAAGTACTACCGGTTCATTTTGCATACATGTGAGAGAAGTTCACAATAACTCGTTTTTCGAAGGACCAAGTATTTTTAACCCTAAAACCAGTTTCATCTTGAACATTATTTCTTCACGAATTGTTTATGACGATGATTCATATTACCCCAAGAATGGATGTAAATGTTGACAAGCGTTTCGGGGTTCTCAATTAGCATGGTATCTGACCTTGACACAATATACTTGAAAATGAACATTTTTAACAATTTCACAAGCCGTGTTTGACCCAATATTTGAGCTTTCTGCAATATACGCCGTTTATCATTGCAGCATTATTTATTTGAGTTTGCAATATTTACCAATTTGTCCCAAATCGATTTGTTATCGCCCAATTTGATAGGACTACTACAGGAAAATATTATGTTATGCTTAATTTGCAATCGCCTGACTAAATGCATACTAAGCCGATGTATACCTAAGAGGATTACAAAACAACGCGTAATAAGCAATACCTGCGAGCAGTGTTGACATTTGCCTTCACAACCTCCACCGACTTAGCCTTGTGCAGTGTGGACAATAAACAATGTTTCAATTTCCACTTCTGACTTACAGTTGGACGAAAACGTGAAGAAAGAATGGTTGGGATGGGTAGTAGCAGCAAATCCTTTAGGACAATTGATATTTTCACCGATAATTGGATGGTGGTGTAATCGGATAGATTCTGTCAGAGTACCATCTCTCTTTTGCCTAATACTCTTCATCGTTTCCAACTGCTGGTATGGCGTTCTACCAATTCATGGCAGCAATGCAGTGTGGTTTATTTTGGCTGCAAGATTTCTCGTTGGGATTAGTTCAGGTAAGAATTTTTACATGGGTGAGCTATCATTCAATCTAATTCTTCCACTACTTCATAGTAAAAATTTCAATATGATTTGCAGGAAGTATCACAGCATGCAGAACCTTTGTTACGCAAGGAACGTTGCTTGCAGAACGTACGCAAGCTATATCTTATCTCTCCCTATCTCAAGCCTTAGGATTTGTGCTGGGTCCAGGTACGGACAATTTTTAATACTAATCACTTCATTGTAGCTAGTTTCAATAGAAGTTGTAAATCAATCAACTCCCGTTCCTCGAGTTATACACTTTCATAATGAATTAGAGAATTTACTTGATTAAATAATCCCTTACTTGATTGAATTAGCTATAATTCACATAAATGCACACTTATCTTCCATTTTCAGTTGGGCAACTGGTGCTAAAGCCATTGGGCAGCATTGGAATTCCAATGATTGAAGATAAGCTCTCGCTAAACATGTACACAGCGGTTGGATGGCTAACAGCTGCACTGGGTCTCACAAATCTGATATTGCTTCACCCAAAGCTCTTTGGGGAAAGTGACATAGCCGTTAGAGAAGCTCAGATGAAAGCCAAACTTGCACAAAGGAATGGCGGCAGCAAACTCAATTTGATGAGTAAACAAAGCAATTTGATGATAACCAAAAGAAAATGTAAAATGCCATGTCTTATTATCGAAAAGTATTTTGAATTTGAATGCATGTGGTTTTAATAGATGACAATAATCGCCTAAAACATCTACGTCCGGATTATACTGGACTAAGTGTCATCGTCATCACGTTTTTCATCGTGTTTTTCAACTTTGTACTTTTGGAAACGTATGTTTTTGTTTGTTTGTGGGGTTTTATGATTGTACATTTTTATGAATGCATTTTGATGCTTGTTGTTTATACAGGTTGGGAACTCCAGTTTCAATAGATCAATTTGGTTGGAGTCATGAAACAGCGATAACAAACGTTGGGCTGACAATGATAATCTCTTCTGTTGTCTCAACGTCCATATTCTTTTTGATCCCTCGATTAGCCAAAAAGATTGACGAGAGAATGCTGCTTGTCGGATTTGGAATTGTGCCGATGATTGCAGGTAGGCTGTTTTTCTTCCCATTCTCTGGTGACTCACCCCCAATGAGGGAGTTTGGTTGCATCAACCGTGAAAATGGGACTGTGATTCAAAACGTGACACAAGTTGAATGTTTGGGGAGCGGCTATCACTGGGATGTGTTACAGCACGGATGCCCAGCATCGCAAACGTGGTGTTTTGAAATGCCAGCATTAGATCCGATAATAGTCGCAATTGGATATGCGATTTGTACATTGGGATTCCCATTTTGCATTGCTTTAACCCAAACCATATTTTCTAAAATGATCGGACCACGACCTCAGGTAAAATCAAAACAGGCTATTTTTATTGCGCTTGAAAACCCGTAAAATATATGCACGTCTCTAACTTGTCGTATGCATTTGATATTATAGGGGTTGTGGATGGGTGCTCTTACCTCAATTAGTAGTCTCTCCCGCGTCATCGGTCCAATTTTTGTTACATTTATTTACACTAACTATGGAACCATCGTCACCTCCGCAACAGCCACTGGACTAATGATTTTAACCTTCTTGTTGCTAGTTATTGTGTACAAAAGACTGATTCCTCTTGTCGATCCTAGGACAACGACTGTTAAAGCTTAAAGATATTTTACTCATTTTATTTTATGGTATTACACACTTTTTTTTACTACGCTGACTTAAATAACATGTAATTTACTACATATGTAATTAATTTGGAATTATTTTAACCTAACTACTAAAAGCTGGCAGGTTTTTTATTCGTTGCTTCGTTAATTTTAATGAATGACACTATAATACGGTGGAAATGACATTACATACTTTTCGCGGAAGTAATTAAATATAATAAGTGTTTGTTTTCAATTAAAATTGTTGTTTCACTTTTTAAATTTTTTGCACACAATAGTTGAAGTAAATTGTAAGTTCTTCATGGGCCCTCTGTGTACACAGGTTGATTAAAAATTTATGGATATATAAATGCGTTTGGAACATAAAACTTACGAGCATTAGCAGGCTCTAATATCTGAATCAGGTACTGGTACTATGAATGAGCCCTTTGCAACTAGTCTTTTTGCCTTCAGTCAGGTTGCAAAGGGCTAAATAAGTAACTGTCCACGTCTTCCTTTTATAGTGGACGGAAGTAGTGGGGCGTTGTTTTTGGCGTGAATTCCGAGAACTCTGGGAAACGACGAAGTAATAAAATACACAAACAATGCAGCTTCTAACATTTTAGAGTGCATGCTGCATATTGCGTACCATTTAGTTTTGCATTAAAAATGGGAAAAGGCATTCTATTGGAGGTTCTGTTCTTCTTGGTTTTTAATCATTTGGATGGCAGCCAGATAGCATTTAGATAGTTTGAGTGTTAAAATGTAAAATGACACAAAATAATGCAGAATAAATCATGCATTCGTAATGTCGAGTTGCAGTCAAGTAGCGATAAAAACACAATTTTAAATTTAGAAAACAAATTAAAAAATTTAGTCTAATTAACGCTAGATATATGCTGGAATGTTAGGCTACGGGTAGTAACAACGGATAGTGTTACATACAATTGCTTGAGTTTGCCTCGTTTCTGGAAATCATTATCACACTCACGACCAAAGTCCCAATTGAGTGTTAAATCTTGAGGTTGTATACCTTATGAGACAGTGAAAATGTCCGTTAACAGGAATCGCATGAAAAAGAAAATTCCCCATCTAATATTTTACGCTAAAAAGAATTATGTAGCAAAGACTGACATGTTTGAGAGAAGATGGCTTACATATGCTGATGCTCTACAATGGACATAAATGCACCCTAAATGTTTGGAGACATACACTCAACCAAAATTCCAGCACATGAAAAAAGTTTGTCTTAAGATTTTTGGTTGGTGTTCCCTTTTTTGAACTTTGATCCAAAACTTGGTCTCCTATTTTTGAGGACTGATTTATTTCTGTTCAAATATTCTGTGGACACAAGGGATTTGTGACAAGTTGAATGGAAGTATTTAACCAAAAAGCTCTAACAAACCAGACGTTGACTACGTGCGAGTAAGAAGTAGCTCTCTTGAGAGAAGTTAGTTTGTGAAATGGAAGAAACCGTAAAAATTTATGGATTTCAAGAAAAATCTGCATCACCTCACCAGCCTCTCATTTCTCGTACTATTAGTTCGGCTGTGAGTTTGCGGCCTTTATACACACAAATAAGTCTCCGCTTTACATTTTCTTTGGTGAAATAGTTCTTTATCCCTTTTCAATCTAGCTCTCTTTTGAAACTGTGACGCACATGGACACACACGCAGTGAATTCTTTTATGTTGAACTGTGACTTTTGCCATTGATGGAACATGAAAAAACCTATTGGGTCAATAATCTCTTGAAACGACGGAGAAAAAATTGTAATATGTACCGTCCACATTTTTCAATTGTCTCAACAACAAGCGTAACCCGATTTGTTTTCAAGAATGGAAGGAAGTAATGCCTACCATGTGTATAACATGTACTGTTCAAGCCTCCATATAAGTAATATATACACGCATAAAATCATGCAATGCAACTTTTGTTGGTCATGGTCGTAGACATAGTATGAATCTTCATATTGCAAAGGAAACAAGTGTTATTTTAACCATTAAATAAAAAGAGATAGATATAAGGCTCAGGTGGAAAAACACTCAGCAATCCCATTTCGTCTAGTTTCTTCTATTTCCTTCAGACGCACACACATATCCGACCAACCGAACGAGAAAGAAAAAGCGGCTACAACAACGTATTTTTATTATTATGATGTAACAATCTTCCCAAACAGCATGGCTGGAGGAAAACTGCTTTCACCCAAGAAATACGATAAGAGAGAAAAAGCTATAAAAGGGGGCCACAAAGAGACAAATTCATTTTTTGTAGGCTTCTTTTGTTTTTATTTTCAATATAACTGGATGATGTAGCCTGTAGCTTTTTGTATGCATGCATTACAGATTGCTCCGATGTATTTTCAGCGTGTCACACCTGTGCACATATACGTTCTGTGCGGAATTGGATACGGACGACTCTTATTCCCATATCTAGATTGAGGTTATCTAACATTAAATTTATTTCATTTTCTTCATTCGTTAGCAATTGGTTCTGATGCTTGTTACATACAAAGAATAACATATTTGCGTCAACGTGTAGCATAGTGGATTGTATGAGATTGACTGAAACTCATGAGAACTGATGACGGCGACGACTGACAAATGTAAAACAGGAAGTAAATCAAGCAAATCTCTAATGCAACGGAGCTTGCGTTAGATTTGTATGATTTGTAGAAATTGTAGCAACAAATACAAGTCTTTAAAAAGTTAACTTAAGGATAGCCCTTTAATTCCTAATGCTTATGGTAAATATTTTTAACATTTGCTTTTGCTATTACTATATACAAACATCTACGTTCTCAGACGATTAGATTTCTACTTAGATGTCAGATGCCTACTTGTGGAGTATTAGAAAACACTAATCATACACCTAGTATTTTACATTGGATGTAAATGTTACGTTTTTATCAGTTTTTTAAATTATTGGCCACGTAAGGTAGATCTATCTAGCCTGCTTCATAAAAATTGTAATGTACTTGTGCACAACAACACTTTTACACTCTTCCTCAGATGTCAGCAAACTCAACTGCATTGAAGTGTGCACCGTGATTGCATGTGCTTCATTTGATAAAACTCCTTAATTCTTATCATCAATCTCATAACATGATCAACTCATTTAAACTTACATGAAGTAAATGCATTGACATATCTACCTTGGTTGTTAGAGTCTACTTAAAACGTCTCCAGGAGGTTGTTGACGGATGACAGGCTACATACATCAAAGTAAGGCGTACGTGCTACTTCAGTTACATTTTTATGCAAATCTTCATGTAAATTAATGGCTTTTCAAATGGTTATGTTTATACGGAAACGTGTTTCCGACAAACAATGCTATGATCCAATTAAAGATCATTTCGGCATATACTTAAATATGGTATGGTATGCATTCATTTTGATCAACTGCCGTGTTTTATGAACTTTTTGTGTCCAAGTATAAAGTAAGTAGGGATAAAACTTTGTTGAAATAAATATGTAGAGTATCAGCGATTGCATTACTTTGTTTGACTATCAAATAACGACAACGTATTCCAGTGGATTTTTTATCCATGAAGATACGCCCATTAACACATACTTTTTCAGCTGAATTAATATTTACTCAAGATATGTTCGTACATACGAGTAAATACTATATACTAACATTGTATTACTCTATCTTTTGCGGCAGTCAACTATTTGCCCTGGATTGGATTTTACGGGGACAATGAGGTATTCATTCATTCTCCAGCGAAAGGAAGGAAATCATGCACATGAATATATGTATGATGTTTAACTAAACACTTATGCAGTTTCTATATGTGTCTACAATGAAAAACTTTCGGCTTCGGTGACAATTATATGAATCTGGGCAAATGTCAATGTGTTCATCACAACAAGGCGGATATAACTTTGTAGGAAAGTTTATCAGGATGATTGGGTTGTTATAAAATGTATCATGTGCTACCTTCTGCATTTCTGGCCACGATTATATTCCAAACCAGGGTATTGGACCGAGTAAGATAATCAGGTGTCGAACCTGATTGTAAGTGTCAATACGATGAATGAAGTCAATGTAATGTGGATCATTTTTCATACAAGCTGACCTAATGGTGCCCTGCTCGTTAAAACGTTAGTGATTTAATGGACAAGTGCACACATGCAATTTTTCACGGCGAACTACTGCTCAAGCAATAGTAAAAAATAGTAATTTCGTTTATTGACAATTAGATTCCTCGAGAAGTAGTTACATTAATGTGACATTGTGACAGTAAATTTCTTAGATCAGCCGACAAACAGACTCAAGAAGTTGGCAGTTTTATTGACTTGTAAACTCTTGCATATTCAATATAATGGAGACTGAAAAGCGAAAAACGATCTCGCAGAAAGACATGGAGCAAAATGCGAAGAAAAACAAACGTTTCTTTAAAATCAATACGAAAACAATATCCCTGAAGGTTACTTTATTTTTGTATTATGGAGGTAACTTACTGCATATTACTAATGTTTAAAATTGGAGAAAGATCTTCCTTTGCAAAACTATCATTTATATTTTCAGCAATGGCAGCAATTTTACCTTACTTAACAATACAAATGAAAGATATTGGGATATCCCTTTCGGAAATTGCTATTATTTACGCAGTGCTCCCATTTACAGCCTTTCTCGGGCCACCAATCATGGGTATTATGGCTGACCAATTGGGACAGTACAAAGGAGTGCTGATCGTTGCAACCATAATCAATGGTTTATTTCACACGCTTCTGCTCGCCGTTCCGAAGTACTCAGAGACTCCAATATATGCTCCCGCTGTGATTGAATTCCGAGGGGTCAGCGGCGCAATTCTTCGCCCAGAGTCGCTTGCACTTTGTGATAATTTCGACATCAGTGTACTATCTGCAAGCAACCGACTTCGAAATCAAATGATAAATGTGTATTCCTGCAACGCTGCCAATGATTCAAACGTAATAGCATCAAGAACTCCGTGGAATCTTCCATCATTATGTCACGTAACCAACAATGAGCTTCTGGAACAGGATGAAAATGTAAATCCAATATTTACCTGTGGAAATGCAAACGCATTCCACCGGACAAAGCGCTCCTTGTTTGAAAACAGTGGTAAAAATAAGTGTGCCCTAAAAGTTCGAATCAACTCTGAAGCTCCAAACTTGGAAACTTTCACATGCAAAACGAACTACACCTTTGAATCTGGTGACAAACTCGTTGAAGGCAATAACTCTTTGACATTTTGGCTCTATTTTGCGATAAGAATTGTTGGAAATGTGTTCATGAACGCTTGTTTCTCCTTGCTGGATGCAACCACACTTGCTGTTGTGGGGAACAATGAGGGATCTGAATATGGGAAAGAGAGGATTCTTTGCACGATAGGCGCCGCAGTGGTCTCCCCTTTGGCTGGATTGTTAGTTGATCGCGTTTCAGCAGCCAAAGGATATACGGACTATTCTTCGGCGTTTTATTTCTCAAATGCACTCCTAGTTATCAACATAATTGGTTATTTCTTCATGAAATTAACGGTGGAGAAACCAGAGGAAGGTTTTTGGAAGTAAGTTGCAACTGTAAATTAGGTACTTATTTACTCCTGAATTTATTTATGCTGTAAGTAGTGAAACATTATGAATTTGTTTTATGCACTTTTCCACAGAAATGCAACCGATTTGCTTAACTATCCAGAAGTTGTTGTTTTCCTTGGAATGATTTTTGTATTGGGAAACTTATGGGGCTTTGTGGAGTCATACTTGTTTATATTTTTGGATGAACTAAATGCCCCAAAATATCTCCTCGGTAGTAATAATACATATTATTAAACAAGCTCAGGTTGAGTTTCATCTTTCAATCAAGTTTCATTGAACCTTTATTTAATGGTATTTCATAATATTTAGGGCTTACACTTACTGTTGGCTCTCTTGCTGGAATTCCCTTTTTGTACGGCGCTGAAAAGTTGGTTACCAAAGCTGGACGAGTCAACATTATCGCTTTTGCTTTCATTGTGTATTTTATCAGATTTTTTGGATACTCCTACATTCCGTAAGTTAAAAACATCCCACTTCACATATAGATAGAAAGCCGACCTATAAAAACTTAACTGATTTCCATGTTCTCAGGAACCCCTTCTGGTGCTTCCCATTTGAAGCTATGGAAGCATTTACATATCATCTTATGTGGGTTGCAGCTGCAACCTATTGTGCTGTGTTAGCTCCAAAAGGTCTTTTAGCTACATTGACTGGTGTCATGGGATCACTTCATTACGGATTAGGTACCATATAGCCCTGCATAAAAGCCATGTTGTAGATTTACAAGTGATTACCTCAACTTCCTTATGTAGGTAAAGGAAGCGGAGCCTTCATTGGTGGCTATCTAATCAGCGTAACAAACACTCGCCTAAGTTTCCGCTACTTTGGTATCGCTGCTGGTATTTTTGGTACAATTTACCTACTAATAAACAAGTTTTGGCTGGAGGGTGCTATAAAGAGGCGGAATGAGAGAGGTATATTGTACTGTTACACAAAAACCAGAATGTATACAAAGAAATTGATAATTGAATCTGTTTTTGATTTACCTATGATATTAATAGAGAACGACATAAATGGAGATGATGAAAACCCTGCTAGAACAATACCATCCATTCTACAGGAACAGAAGCAAGCTATGCTTCCCTCTAATAATGCTGCTTGACAAGTGGAATCTGTGTGAACGAGGTGGCTCACAGTATTGTATACTTTCTATAGCACTAGGTTCATTTTATGCTCAATTCTAATCGTAACAGTTTTATAAATCAAATTTTACGAAATGACGTTGATATAAGCACATATGAAGTTATATATGTTTTTTATAATAAAGGCTACACCCACACCTTAAAAGATGTAACGTCCGTAAAAACCACCTGGAAGGACAGAGGAACGTCCCCCGTGACGACTCTGTCCACACCAAAACATTATAGAGATTCAGTAATCCTAAATAAAGGCAGAAACCCGAAATTACCAAAGGATAAAAATTGAGTAGCTTGCTTTTTATTATTTACTCCAAGGCATTTTAGAATTTTAATTATTCAGTGGGAAGTATGTTAACAAAACATTTTTTACAAGTTGTTCAATAACTTGTGACATTTACTAACATTCATAAGAATAAAAGTTTACCAGTTTTGAAACTGAGATTACATAATCCTAAAGCCCCGCCGTACCAATACATATATTAAAGGTATGTATTTTCACCACTTCAAAGATGAGAGCTTGTTCAGCTTATCAGACAATGTGTTGTTAGTTTGTAGAAAGTATTTGAGAAAGTCATTACTAAAGATTTGATGGGGATCATAATAATTCAGTCTCTCAATCGCCCAGTTCCAATCACCCCCATATGCTTTCGGGATCATCTTTCTGATCAATATCCGGTTATCCCAAGCTCCCGACTCTGTGGAAAGCCCATGCCTTGGCCCACTCTGGTCTTACCAGAGCCTCATCCCCATCATATTTGAGAAACAACTGGGATTCCATCTCCCTCATAAACTTTTCAAAGTATCTCGTTCCAGGATACACGTTAACACTCATAAACAAGGCCACATCGAATTTTTTGCCGGTGACAGGTGCCAAAATGGATAATGCTGGTGACTCAAATTTTCCAAATGGTGGCAAATCCTTTGGGTTATCCAATCCTGTCACAGTAAACTGCAAAGGCTCATTCTGTGGGTAACTCCAATCGGCAGTGAACTTTTCCAACAACTCTAAATACAATGAATAAACTTCACTCGCAACTTTTTGCAAGTTGGAGCGACTCGTGAGGATTGCATAGCCACTTGAAAAGGAGTGTGTGAATGTGCTTTTGTACCGAACCAAAATATTTTTAGAGGGTCCCCAAATATCCTCGTTATTCGAGTATCTAATTCCAACCGAGTTGAATTGATGATTAAGTCGAGATATCATGGGAGCCAGATAATGTCTCCCGGAGAGGAACTGGGAGAGGAGCACGGACACAGATCTTGGCACATTTTCCAGATATGAGAAAGGATACGGCGTGCTGACAACTCTGGACACATTATTATAATTTTTACTTCGATTGCTACAAGCCATCAGCACTGTGGAGTCAGTGTAGGGAAACACAGATAGATCAACACTATGATATTTATCCACCAAACTGGCAAACGTCTCGTGTCCTTCCCTTGTCCCAGTTTCATCCTCGGGACTCGCCAGCAACTTTTCTGCGGACAAATCCGACAAACTCTGACATCTTAATTTATATGCAGGTCCAACGAACAATGTAACTTCTGTAAGAAATGCACGTCCCATGTGTGTCAAAAACGCTCTTGAGTCACGCTCCGCCCGAGCAAACTTTTTAATCACATACGACTCCTTGTGCTCATCCCACACAACAGCTTTAAAACTCAGAATCAAATTACTCAATGAGCCAGCCGAGTATCCAGCTGGCGCTCGAGAACTAGAAACTGTTGGAAGTCCTGAGCCGTGACCACTCACAGCCAAAACTCCGCCAATGCTTATCTCCCCCATTACGGGAGCTGCAAGAAGACCACATTTATGATCCTCCAAGAAGGAGAGGAGAGACTCCATGGATGCCCCCGTTTGAACCTGCACTGCACGAAATTTTCCTTTTGAGGAGAGCATTTTCATTTGGATTAGAAACTGGGTTGTATCCACAAGCACCGTGTTCATACATGATGATGAGGATTTTGTTACAGTTAATGGAGCCCAGGAATTACTGAAACCCTTAGGGCGCAACATGAAGTCGTTGAGATAAGCCCAATTGGCTAGCACAAGGATGTCCTTATATGTTCTCGGGATGGCAATCCACATGTTTGAGACTTGAATATTTTCTGCCCAATTCCGAAACTCTCCTGGGATTATTGGAATGGTCGGAGGGAAGTTGGGAGGGTTGGGACATTCCACACTGAAGCTAAATATGGAGGAAGAGGAGCTTGTTGCTTGTTGTCGTGTGAAGTGAGACTTGACTCTTATCAACTCATTCATCTCGCTACGATTCAAAGTTTCTACTGGCTCCGGCTTTCTTAAATCTGAAATATGGAATTAGAACCAGGTTTACAGCTATTCTCTTGCTGCTCGTTTGGGCAATTCTACCCTTTTTATTGTACCACGGTACTTACCCTCCCACACCATCATTTCTTCAATTGAGAAACCCGAACTGGATGAAGTGGCGGAGCTGCACTGATTATATTAATGACTAAAAATATTAGCAACCGGAACTGTCTAAATAAATACATGATCAGGATCTTAGCGTAGCAAACTCTTGTTTGAATTTGTGGTTACTACAAATTGTAGAAATCGTAGTGGGAGTATGATGGAATCGGAAAATCCCATTCAAGAAGTTAAACATAGCACAAAGAATAGAAACGGGATGCACTCATAAAAGTACGTACAAGGGGTTTGCAATGTGATATGGTGTGGCTCACACAGTAGGTTTTTGGGTCACGCGTCGGAGAAACGAAAACACCTTCACCTTTATGCAGCAGGAAGGCAACTGTGTGAAGAAAAGGCCTCACTAGCCATATTGCACCTAAACAAGCCATATCATGATGTTTAGGCACCTGTCCTTGAGTCATCTTTTGTCATAAACACAGGTGCAGCAACGTTGCGTTATTTTTGTCCACAAAAGTCCTCATTTTTCTATCTTGTACACGTGTTCCCATTATAAATTTTTGGGATATATGACTTTTATCCCAAGTAAGTTGCTATGTGTGTAGTCAATAATTTGCTCAAAATTAGAGAGATCGTGAGCCTCATTATGTTAGGGCGACACTGACACTATTCATATACGTAATACGTTAAGCTTCTGAAAGCGGAATAATTTTATAAGATCCAATAAATGCTTACTCATTGACAAATCCACACTCATAACATTCTTACTTTCCGACATGTTACTAATACCAAGTTTGCATTTTTCGCTGTCGTGTATATTTGAGTTTCGTACGGGCTATTACAAACTAGGAATTGCTTAAGCATTCAACAACAATTAAAATTATTCGTGTCGTCAAACCAAGTTAGTATAAATTATGTTTTACAGTTCAACTTATTCGTTCGTAGAAAAAACATAATTTACAACCAGTCATGAATTCGGTCGCTAAAAGTAAAGGTAGGCTTGCGCATTTAAATTGAATTTAGTTCCTGTTCTCAAGTTTAAACATAAATAGAACAAACGTCTACATTGGCACTCCTTCCGTTTAAATTTTCATTACGATGTCATTACGCGCACAATTAACCCATTTATAAAGCCCTCTTTATTAGCTGATACCGAATTATGCTTCAAAGAAAGTGCAGAGCATCTTCAAAGAGCCTTGAATCAAGACTTTTTTATCATTAAAAAAATTCACGAAGACGCTTGAACTAGGCCAACAACGCTTGGAATTAAATATGCAGGAGTCTGTTCTATCTTTCGTAAGGCTTAATATGTAAGCATGTGACATTTCATTGATTGTTAACCATTGTAATTTCTAATTAAGCATTCGACTTCTCTAATTATTTTAATTAAAAAGCCCATAACCCTTCCAATTTTCCTTTCCACTGAAAATCTTTGTTCCTTTTGGAATTATCTTCATTTCCAACACTTCAAACGTCTCCGTTTTTATTCATTCCGTTCTCTACTTTTCCTTCACGGGGAAATGAACGCAACATCCGGTATCGTGGTGTGGTTCAACCCTATATTGGTTTGGTAGCACCAAAACTACACACTCAAACAACAACAGCCACAAAAGCCAAAGTCAGAAATTCATGCATGCACATAGAGCGTAATATGGCAAAGTCTTTTTCTCTAAATGTCTTGACTACTCTCTCACTCTCTCCTCCTCTCATTTATTACATATATCAGGGAGACAGAATGAGTTTAAAAGCTTTACTCCTATTTTCTCACTTCCAGTTCAAAGCTCAAGAAAATTTATGTATGCTTCTTAGCTCGCCTAACAGACTGGAATCGCAACTTGTTAGTTTTTCCTCCTCTAACAGCAACTACCCTTACTTTACTCACACCAACCAACTAGCATCACCACACCACCACCACCACTTTATACTCGCTTCAAAAAACTTGAAAATTTTGTATTGTCTGCTCATATACCATAAAGAATAGCATATCGTTCGGATAAGTTTTTTTCTTCTCCTTTCCTCTACTATTTGCAGTTGAAAGTATCCAGAATAAGAATGGACTGGGTTTGCTCCTATTTTCGTAGCGGTGAAAGAGAACATGGAAGTGGTGGCATTACTCAACTAATATATTACTTTTTTTACTTAAGTTTTTTACTTACTTTTTCTTCTTTCTCACTTATTCTATGGAAGCACGAGTTGACCTCGCTTCGCTCCATATGAGTGAATACTATATTATATTTTTAGGCCACCGGGAAATTGCTTGTTTTACACTACACCAGACATGACCCCGTTGCTTTGGGTTTGTGATATTACTGTTCGCAAAACGGCAATATTACTGACCGACCAGGAGTGAAAACTAATTGTAACGGTTGTGAAGAATATTAAATGCTATGTGAATATTTTTGTAGGGATGATTCTTATTTTCAGTTCGCCTGTCTGCGAGCATCACAATATTGTTCTTTAATAGAATACATATTATAACAACTCAAGGAGCAGCGGCATAAAAATTTAGGAACTTTGTTCACGCCAGATTCCTTTTCTCCTCCTTTGTCTACAAGCCCATATCTAATATCTAATGATCTCTTCATATATAGTTAGTTACACCATTTTTCAAATTGCTACTTCAGATATTAACACGTACATGGAGGATTATATACGGATATTATGGCCCTTAAACTTTTTGTTTATTAAAATAATTTTAGTTTGTCTGGTGAGCAGAGGATCACTTCACTTCACTTTCCAGCTGCTCCGCCCAAATATATTGCTGGGAAAACTTGTGGCAGAATTACTAATTACAATTCTGAAGACAACATTCTTCGAGCTTTTTTTTTGCTAGACCCATCCCGATGAGCCTTTAAAATAAAGATGGAATGAGCAAAACCGGAAAAAATAGTTTCATAAAATTTCCTCTTCCACTAGAAGAAACATGGTGAGTGTATGTGTGCGATGTAGCTGAGAATCTTCATGTGGATGTGTAGAACAACACAGACTAAGAAAAAGTTGTATCCGTTCATTCATCACTGGACCCTAAAACTTTGCAGATTTCGTGATGTTGAGCTTAAAAAATTGAAAAAATTCTCGATACTCTGTTGGAATGAGGATGAGTTGGAAGCATGCACATTTCTAATAGTTTTGGATGACATAAAAAAGCGATATTTTGAAGGGATGGATGCCCTCTCCCCATTTTTTAAGATCAGCCGATGCTGTTACACAGTTTGAAACTTTCGTAAATATCCTTCTCACCTAATCATCCAACTAGCCAAATGAAGACGCAACATGAGTGAAAGGACAAGTTTCTTCCTCTTGTATACCTAATCGGTCATTTCTGACAACTACCCAATTTCCAAAGTGTAATATCTTACACTAACTTGAGTTTCAGTGGAATAGCTGACAAACATGAAATTTTTTCTGCATCTGCCCCAATATGTACAATTCTATATAACGGAAAATGGCAAAGGAACATTGACCAACCAACATTTTTCTGTAGGAAACGTTTTCTTCAACTGTTTCCTTTCCTACTACTTTTTGACATGATGATCCGTTTCTCCGCTAACCATAAAGCTTCTGTGGACTGTTCAATATCTGCTGAATGTTGTTCAACTCATGTGCTTTGAGTTATGCATTACGAACTGTGGGCCAAAGTCCTCTGCTAATCCTCACACATAGCTCATCCACAATTCTGCAACTTGTTCGTACATAATATTATGTGTCTACACACGTTTCTCCTGTTCTTCCTCAAATCTGCACCACTAACTAGCGGAGTAACACGCTAGCTTTCAGCTTCCACCACAATCATCTCCATCATCGTGATCATCATGCTTGCTTGCCTCTATTTCATCATGCTTCCATGGCCAGTAACCAAACCGAATGAAACTCATGTTTCAACATTTCACCAGACGAAGAAGAGAAAAAACTACTTGCAAAGTAGACGAGCTGAAGAACAAGTAGGGAAAGACTGAGCTGGAGAAGAAAAAAGAAAGTAAAAAACAAGAATTTTTAAAGCACTGAGTGAGTACGTACTGCACCCCACTTCGTTGGCTTGTTGTAATGGCAATGGATTAGAAAATAGGAGTTGACTAGAGATACTAACTGGCAACCATCATACTGCATACATATACATTTATACAAAAACAGTATTTACGCTACAGTGGAATGCGAAGCAGGAAAGAAAGAGAGAAAAGAAGTAAAAGATAAGTGGGAGATAAGTGAATTTTTCCACTTGGTTACCAAACTTCTCATACATTTCTAATAAAGTTATCTTTGGGGCCAAAGTTTGTTCGACGATGTCTCACTTCTCCAAGAACAAGGAGGAGAAGTAGAGGCAGAGGTACAAAAAATATGTAGCATTCTTAAAGTTAAACCTCTTGTGGGAAATTGAGCAAGGGAATATAATACTCGTGTAGACACTAGACACGTAAAAAGTTGCTTTCGATATTGAACGAGTAAGCAAGCACCAAATAAATATTGTAATAGCAGTAAAGTGTAACTGATGTTATTACGGGTGGGGAAAAACGAAACGGAAGTGTTAATGGCTGACATACTTCCATGGAAATACGTGTTTATTAGCAGGGCTAAAGGTGAAAATCCCACATTGTTTATGCGCTTTTATGATGTGAGTGACATTTTACACAGGAGAATATGATGGTATATGGGGTCTGAAATGAGGTGATGATGTATCGACTGTCGCAGATCAGTCATACTCATTGGAAGTGACACATACTGCGAATTAAAGGCTTGTTGAAATGGCAAAACATTGAGGTAACACACCGAGACATTGTCAACAGTGTCAAATCTCGGTCCGAATTTACAAAGTGAGGTGAGGGGAAACGATAATCAACCTGAATGTGATGTGACATAAAAATCCTTTCCAAATCTTTTGGCGTTGATAACTTTCCGTTGGGATCTATTGAATGTAGCATGTTAAGAAACTGAGTAACAGCAGGTGATACGTGCGAAAGTAAATACTCAGTTTGTAAAATCTTTCAAATTAGTATAATCCAAATAATAAATTTATAACACAGAACTATCCATACATATGCAATGCTAGTGGCTCGGATCCCGAAAAAGTAATCCCAACTCTTGTGCATGTTCTAAAAACGCAAACAAATAAATGAATGCATGTAAATTGTCAGTTATACTGTAAATTTCAGGGACAAAGTAAGTGACAGACGGACAAAATAAAAAGTAGTTTATTCCCACTAACACATTTCATACCAGCTCTATTCTTTCTTTCACCTTTCATCCAAACTCTCACAATGAGTGAAGATTGAGAGTGATGATGATGAACGAGCCGTCATGAAATAAATAGAACATGGTGAAAAACAAAGCAACTTTAAATGTACGTAAATTATATGGGCTATAATGGCACACTTCAAGTTCAAATGTAGCACTAGCAGTTCTTCGACTTTAAAGCAGACGGCAAAGAATACACATTTTCAGGACAAAATAATAAAACTTTCGAACACAGAGGTAAGCAGGTGGCAGAAGTGGAATTTTGCAAATTTTTCTTAAATGGATATAACATTGCAGAAAAGTGATTTCGCTAAAGTGGTCACGCTACTTACAGAAAGTAGATCCAGCTCAGCCCATCCCATGTTCAAATCATGTACACTGATCTATCCCATTCGGTTGTACACATTCATATTCGTGATTTATTGTCACATTAAAGGAGAGTGAAAAGCATTGCTCAGGTAGTTCCACCGACTACCATAAATAAATACCCATAAATAAGCCAACCAAAAAGGAAAGCAGTTCAGGTATTCTGACCCTTCATTCTTTAACAAAGCCACGTATGTAAATATCGGATTACATAGAATAAAAAGACTTTCATCGCACACATTAATACAAAAGACAAAAAAGACTTTCTCCAAAAAGATAAAGGAGAGCCGGTGGATGAGAAATTCAAACAAAGGTAGTCCTTCCTCTTCCTTTTCCTTCCTCCCTATTTCTCAGCCCACCTTTTACCAACGAAAGCAGTCGCGACTGAATTATTGTTGTTTTCCTCTGCCGCTGAAATCCAGGAGAGAATGTAATAATAGAAATAAGATAAGAGCGGGGAGAGCAGAAGGAGTGTTTAAGACAAAAAACAATATATTACCTATTACATATTTCACAAAAAGGGAGAGAAAGACAGAAAAGAGGTGAATCTGAATTTGTGGACAAGAGAGAAAGAAGAAGAAGAAGAATGGGCAAGGATAAGAATACAACTCAGCCCTTTTGGCAAATTGGTTCTGAAAGATAATACACTTCTCGTTCCCTCTTATTTGTGCCTCACTCTCATCTGCCTAGTCCTCATTGTCTCAATGAGAGAGGAGAGAATCAAAAAGGCGTGGAGCGTAGCCTTCGGTTTTTCATTTGACTCCAACACCTACCCATTTGGTGGGACTTGTGCTTACACAAGGAAAAAGGACTTTCTTGGGGCCCTTTCCTTTCAAAGAAAACCAGTTTCTGGCTAAATTCTCAACTTTTAACAATACTTTCATTCATCCAGGACAGGAAGTATAGACAACATGTAGATGCTAAACCCATTCAGCAGGGGTATTTTATACTGAGAAAAGAAATACTGAAGGCAGTGCAGCGGTATTTTTTCTTATTACATACTTATATGACATTGTTCGGACGTGGTTGGACAAAAATAGTTCATTATATTTATAACTTACACGTGCTGCAAGATGATAATATCCTATATATTCACCAAGAAAGATATGAAAGTAAGCAAAAATAGATGTTAGAAGTTATGCAAAATAAGGTGTCTAGAAAAAAAATATCATGCATACAAGCAAATAAACTACTACTACTTTACTTCGAGGTATATTGTAATATATTGTGGATAAAGAAAGGCATTGTGTTATCATCATTTGCGATACGCGTTCAAGGCTCGGAAACGGATTGGAGTTGGAAGGCTGGTTGGTTGACTGTCTGTAACCCGCTACGCTTACATGCCACGGGTGTAACGTTCGCTCCGGCAAGAAAGAAAGCAGACAAGGGAAGTCTACGTAATCATGAGTATACGCAGAAAGGGTAAAAACGACAGTGAGTACTAGCGAAGTGAGGGTAACTTCATCTGGGCTACTTGCATCTCAAATGCAAAAATAACATAACGCAACCAATGCATAATACTTTCCATTCCATCCACAGGACGGAGAAGCATTCCACTACCGATTTCTCCAGCAGATGTAGTGTTCCACTCTGAGCGGACTGCGGTTCACTAGTATAACCCGTCTAATGTAACAACGTACTGCACGGGAGTGTGTGAACGCGGTGGTTGAGGAAGATACCTATAAAAATGCAAGACAACACGGACAAAAACCAAGCCGCTCCACGTCGCTGTGAGCTGGTTGGAGAGCTTAGCCTAGATATTCGTAATAGTGGTGCTTTGCTCATATTATGCTATGTGCTTTCACTTGCTTTTCGTCATGGTACAACATCGGCCCCGTGTACAACAAATTGCATTGGTTTCTTTACGCCCTGGCTTACTTTCGTTGGGAAAGGGAGAGAGTGAGGACAGGAAAAAGGAAAACAGAAAATGTGCTACTCCGTTCCACACACATTCAGCTGCTAAAGTAAGCAAAGCAGAGCAGAGTCACAGTGATCCGGAGGGTTTAAACGGCTTATTCCACCGTCTGTTAGCATTACACTCACTCACTAACACGAGCTCTCCCTATAGAAAACGGAGCAAGGAAAACGAGGTAGCAAAAACTGGTATTACATTTCCTCTCTTCCAAAGGGCTGCTACTGCTCCGCTCCTTCCAAAGCTGCTGATAGTGGCTCACGCGTTTTCCTCTACTTACTCCATTTTTTGTGCTCCGCATCAAAACAGTTAAAGGGGAAAAACACGTGTAAATCACTGGAGCTTAGCGCTATCATCACCCAACAAAAATACCCAAACAAGGGAAAATACAAGTAGAAACACACTGATCTCCATCATCAAGATCATAGTTTACAACGGGGGTGAAGGAGGAAGTGAAAATTATAAGAATTTTTCTCGTGCCACATAAACAATTTCCTCACATCTCATTTTTTGTCCTTTACAACTGTATTACCGTGGTGGCGGTGGAGTGCGTAAAAAGCATACCAGAAGATCAGGAACACTATAAATGTATGCTAATTTACCTTTGTTTATAAACGAAAACGTGCATTTTTCTGTGCATCCCATACGGCGAGACAGTACAATAGCAAAAACTGAGATTGTTTGTGAATCGTCCTACAATTATGCATTTATTTGTTTGAACAGTTGGGAAACAGTTTTTGGTTGAGTTGACTCTGTCATCCAAATTGTATTTGCCCTTGTTGTGATAACCAGATTCGCAGTATTTGTGATGTGATGCACGTATTTGAACAATATTCATTAGACTAAAACCTGTACTCGATTCATCGTGGCAAAATAGCAGTAACACTTACAAATTAAACACAAACAGTCACAAAGTTACTTGTGAAGTTCAACCAGTTGTAATAATTTTTTTGGGTGTACGCACACAAACTCAATGCGAAAAGTATGGGATGCATGTGGCAGTTGGAGGTGATATGAGTGACTCAAGTTCCCCCAGACGACAGAAAGAAGAAACCACCCCGTATACACTCACAATATTGCGTCAAAGCTAATGCAAGTGGTTTGTAATGCAAGCACTTTATTAACCTATAAGTGGTTAACATAATTTTAATGGATTTTTATCAAACTTATTTGGGAATATAGTTATGCACATTGATGTTTGAAATGTGTTAAGCTGAAGTGCATGTTATATCTCAGATTCTTAGCACATAAACCAAACTTAACAATTGAAATTAATGAGACAAGTTGGTGCTGATAGTAAAAGCGGCATTTTATTTAACTGTACGCATATAACAAAGGCTGTATGCATTACTCCCATCCTTCAAACGAATTTACTGCTCTAAACTCCAGAAAAGGTAAACTATTAATGAAAATTTACCGGAGGACATTTCTTTCAAGTTAGTTTCGTATCTGTGCTTGTGCTACATCTCTTTTCAAATCCACGAAGGTTAAGGTAACCTAAGAATACACCTTTTGTTATAAACACACTTGAATTTCCGCCTTACTACGTCTTTACTCGTCTTTACGCTCACTGTTCACAACCCCACAAATGAAGCCAATGAAAATACAGTTATGAAGAATGTGAGTTAGCGACGCGAGACTTCAGAATCGAATTTTTCATAAATATAAATTGATTCTGGGAAAAATGAAATGGGAAAATAATACAAATCTGAGCGGTTGAACTTGAAGCATCTTTTTCCAATTTTAGAACAAAGCCAAACACAATAAAATGACCTTAGACTAAATCTCTCGTGGATTCTCCGTGCAAACATAACGTGACTCAATGGGAACTAGTCAATCTCATTTGTTGGAAAATATAGAGAGAAAACGTACAAACGAATGAATTCTTGAGAGACCCTGGAGAATGCAGCCTCCTACAAAAGAAACAGTTGAGCAAATATATGCGTCGTGAATACTTTGCTGGATCTTACATACATAACTTTAACCATTATCCATAACATTTTTGTTGAGGGATTTAATTTCTTGTCTAACACACAATTTTAACAGCTCCCACCGCCTCTCCAACAAAAAAAATGCCTGTTTGGAGTTTAGGGAGGGTGGATTGGGGACGTCTAGTCGCTCAACGTAATAATGAAGTGTAGCTGGAAGACAATGATCATATTTTAACCCTCGAGTAATATCAAAGGTTAAGCAAAATACGACTGAAGGAAAGAAAACAGCTAGAGACGATAAAGAAAGCCACTTAGATGCTGAATGACATTCAAACTCAAGAAGAACTATGGACATGGGGCAACTTGAACACTGTACTTTTCTGCCTCCCCATATCATTTCTATATAACAACAATCTAATCTAATAAACAACAACAATCTAATAAAAAATCATTAGTAAATGCGAGAAGAAATAAAAACCTGAGTGTTTTTATGAACATAACGAACAATATAATGAGCCACTTAGCGTAATGGTTTATGTGCTTGATATGAAAGGACTCACTATTTTCCTGTCATAAAATGCAAATTGGCACATGAAATGTTCTCAGGAATCCGGTTATTTTATTGAGGTTATTAATTTTAAAACCATTTGATTTTCCGTTTCAACTTAATACTTGAGATTAAATTTTATAATACACCCTTACATCGTTGCTATCGATAGTATTTATTAAGCAAGGCTAGCAACTTAGCCCGTCATTCAATACTACGGAAATTATTAGCATAATGAGACTGAAACCCAAAAATAGAGACGAGTATTAAAATAGACTTCAACACGTGAACCAGTTTTCTTCTAAACCCTTGACTTGTCTCAAACAATCTATGATGTGGATGAAGATGAAGGCACGTTGAAGTGCGTAAATTTAGGATTTTCTACGTTGGCTCCACTTAGTAACAATGAGCAATTTCGAAGAAAACGGTAGAATTAGCGGAGATGCTTGTGGCGATGGTGGTGGTGAAAGTTGTGGGACAAGTTTCTTTTACAAAAACAGTGCAAGTCGAAGTAGTGCTACTAGTACCAGTAGTTTTAGAAGAAGAAGCAGCTGGAGCTGGAGTAGTGGTATCTTCCTCCGAGCCTACCTCACCCTTTTACTTCTTCTCCTTCACCAAAAAGGTGAGTATGACTATTATATGTATAACTAGACTTTACTCCCCGCTTTGTCTTTTCACTCCCATTTTGAACAGGCAGGAGGGAAATGCACATCGTACATACATTATTATTATGAATACATTAAGTCTAAGTGCTGAATAAAATGAACACTCAAAGTTCAAAGGAAAATTGAATGAAAAGGCAAGATCAAGGTGATGCTGTTTTTTTTTCTTCTCTGAAATAACGAAGGTCAAAGAACTTCTCTTCCTTTCTCCAACATTCCATAGAGAGTTTTGCACACGAAACAAAAATGAGATAGACAACAAGAATACTTCCTCCTTAATTCGTTACGCAGAGTTTTCTTATGGATATGTGAGATTTCATAAAATGAACAACAAACAACTGCATTCATTTATTCACGCAGTTTTCTAATCAAAGGTGAGAATCATAGTGTGCGGGAAGTGTTTCAAATTTATTATGCATTTACATTACATTACTTATGAGGATGATGATCGTACCATTGAGTAGAATGTGAATTACCCTGTTTGAACCAAAGTTTCTCTTATAATATCACAGGGATTCGGATTCAAATTAACTGGGATCAACAACAAATCATCCCATAAATCTTTGGTATTTGAATGTAAACCCGGTCTGTTTCCAGTTCACTTGCTCCTTTCAACAGCATTGATTACAATTGGGCTAAAACCACTCTTTCGGCAATGACTGTTTCCATTTTCAAACCTATCAATGAATTCCCTCTCACACAATGAATAGCGTCCTCCAAACTAATGTATTACAGCAATTCCCATAAAATGTAGCGCTTGATCATCATCATCCTTTCCCGCAACAACATAACATTAATGTGGGTCATATTATATGCACGTATCCGAAATGCATAAGTTTATAACTTTATTCACTAGAGGTGGAAGAACAAGATGTGAATATGTAAATTCCCAACTTAATCCCTCAAGATCCCTCGACTAGATTACTACAAAAATCTTTCTTTTTTCTCCCTCCTTGTCCCAAGTTCCTTGCTGCCTACTTGCACTGATACATAAAAATAGGAGAGAGCGTGGTTGCTTCACAAAAAAAAACTATTCACTGTTGTTTTGTCGGCATTCTATTCCAATGCAGAAAACCGGAGAAAGGGATACATACATTATATTTATTTATCATTATAACCAACTAGTACCTATTTCAGGCGCCACTAACTGCATCAACATTTAAGCAAAAAAGTCGCTTTCCAGCAGTGTTTGCATCTTGACGGCTCCCTCCAAGAACAAAACGGAGACTCCGTGGAAAAAAGGGGGAAACAGAAAATGTACTAGTTACCAACTTTTCCTTTCTTAAGTAAGAAAGGAAATGTTTCTACTGTTGATGTTGTTGTTGTTGATGATGATGGTGAGATGACTACATATATGATGATCATGATGATGATGATGCAGGGGAAAGGACGCTATGAAGTAAAAGCTCGGCCAGCACCAACCAATGCAATGTATAATGCAATAAACAAAGCCAAAAAAAGTTGGAAAAAGTACATGAATACGATGCGATGAATGAATGATACAGTATATAATGCCGTTTTATAATACATACTCATCTCTTGCTTTCCACACTACTTTAGTTTACTCCCGTTTGATATTGTTTGCTATTTTACATGTAATGTAACGGCAAACTCCCAACAACTACTATTTCCAGTTGCAATATCCGGCACTTCCTTTTCCCCATTCTTTCACTCGTCTCGTTCTCTCCCCCTTCCCTTCTTCTCTAAGAATATTTTTATGCATCTTGTTCTTACACAGAGTCGACAGTGAGACTCTTGGGATAGCTTTCAGATAAAATAAAGATTCTTGCTTTCTCTATTTTTAAAACTTCTTTCTTATTCTTACTCTCTTTTCTTTCTTACGCCAACTTTTTTTTCGACTACTGCAACTTCATTTAATATTGTTAACCACCGACCCAAAACAAAAATATTACTCTGAGCAGCCAGTTCTCTCTCCAGTAGCATTTCTCAAGGAGGAAAAGCAACAAAAGGGAGTTTATGTGATGATGATATGCTGCTGTGTGTGTATTACTAGCAAAGCAATGGCGTATAAACAGTAATAAAGAAATCTCTAAAATCTGTATAATAATAATACACAATTCACAAAAAATAAAGAAAGTAAACCTCTTGTTACTTACCCCTCAAAACATCGAGACATCTCAGTAGAAGCTACATAAGAGAAGAAAAAGAGATGCTTATCGTCTTCTACTCAGTTTAAGAAATAAACGGATTATGTAGGTACATACACGAGTCTGTCTTGTACTTAGATGGAGAAACTAAGTACAAGTGGAGTGGATGCATTTAAGCATTCAAGAATCATCAACTTGGCTCGGCATTCTGGCGTCAGTTTTTGCTGAGAGGAGACTAGATTCTCCGCTACTCGGTTCCAGACCAAAAAATAATTTCATTTCCCCATACTTTACAAATAGAATGCATTTTTGCTGTTGAAAAATAATGGTTAATTCAAATAATAAAACTGAAAAGAATAAACTGCAACAAGGGAGCCATGTTGTTCCTCTTTTGGGGGGATATACATACCACTCTCATATTTTACATGAGGATGTTGTTGCCATCACGTGATATGATGACATCAATATTTCTGTTTATCCGGATAAATTTTTTTGTAATGTTTATATAATGAAAGGTTTGTATGCACATAATCTTGTGTGCTGTGACGAGATACCATGACGAATGACAAAACTATGCGCATTAAAACACTACTTGTTGTGCAAGTAATTGAACATGTAATTTCATATGCCGGAGGAAGATCTGTGCCAATCTAACAAACACCTAAGGGTCCATAATAGTGGTTAATCTTGCCCCAGAGTCTCCGCACAAATGTAGACTTCATTCAAAAGTGCGAAACAGGGTGTATCAACGACGATCATAACGATAACCATAGTCATCATGATGTCATCATCATCACCCTGAACCTCCTTTTAAAACCAACAACATCTTTTCTTTGGCATCTAGAAGGATTCCAAATGGACCACGAAATTCGCAGTAAAGACACGGTTTTTTCAATAGGAATCCTCCTTCTTTTTTTACCGTTGGGAGGCTGAGCTCTGTGAAGTTGGGACGGGCTCATTTGGGCTCCAAAACATTTATTTGTACAATGATCAACCTGAAAGAAGAAGCCTGTGTGTTGTTCTCATTTATTTGAAGCTTGAAGATGAAAGCAACATTTGTTTTATCCAGTTTACTTATTTCCTTGTTTCGATTTCAATTTCAAATCATCAATTTGGGAAACCACTAGAGAATGTTTTTGAAGAGAAACTCACGTTTTCTTACGCATTGCCAAATCTAGTTCATGGGCAATGAGGAGGAAGGAAGGGAGTGGATGGGAAAAGAAAAGTCGAATCTTTGATTTGTGAACTATGCTATAGAGAAAGTCATGATTTTGTGAAAATAGAATGTGTGCCAAACTTAAATTATCCACTTGTTCTGTGTTTACTCTCTGACCACCTTTTCAATTATTCATTCATTCTTTCAATCGTCGGTTTGGATTTCCCTTGGTCTTGAATCGGAGAAACAGAGATTCAACATAATTTGTCATTTTCTACATAAAAACTGGTATAGTCAGCTCCATCCTAAAGGTTAGTGGCCTCTTTTTACGTTACAGCAACATCTTTTGCAATCAAAGACGAAATCAAGTTGTTTGGCTACTCCACTTCTTCCTTTCCCTGCAATTCTTTTATTTGTACATTGTACTGCGATGCTCTGTTGTTGTTTTGCAAGGCACTATGGTTTGCGTTTTTATGTGCGGCGTGTCATTGTATTTTGGAAAGTGTCCAACGATTGAATACTCATGCTCTTCAATTCCACACACCCCATTTCCAACTAACGTTCGTGAGGTTCTAGTGCGTATGCTGTAACAGTTTTCATACTTTCATGAATACTATGGTTTTCTACTGTGGAATACTTTGTCCATATAAATCCTTCATTTCTCCCAGGGTAAATTCGTGATTCCGAAGCAAACAACCAATTCTTGGAATGCGTGTACTTCAAAGGTAAAAAAGAAAATTTTTCTCCCGAATTAGAGTCGCAGAAGATACGTCTTGCATACATTTACTTTTCTAACTTGTTTACACAGTGGCTCCGTTTTGGCATGGGCTTTGATCGGGTTAAAATTTAAGTAAATTTCTCGGAAGTTACTGAGTGATTGGCAATTCTGTTAATTTATTCTCCACCTTTGTGACACTCATCCCGACCCAAGAATGCATGGCGCAATTCCATGTCATGTCAAGTTAACCCAACATTATTGAAGTATAAATATTTCAAAGGAGCCTTATACACTTTAGAGTTGTATCAACTTAGGCTTATACTTTTTACGCTGAAGTAAATATAAGGCAATTCATAAACAGATATGCAGGGGAAAGGGCAGGCTTTGATGCAGTCAAACAAACTATTACATGATTTTTATAACCGTCATCAAATGTGCATATCTGATTTTTATGTAGTTCAGCAGGAACAACGGAAGACAGGTTTCAGGACAGGAAAGACATCATGATATTAGAGCGTAGTAGTTTTGCACTATTATTGAATCCCCGTTTTTGTGTATTGCTGTACTACCTACGAACATGGTAGTAAATACCGTAATGTGAGAGATATTTCACTTGCATCAACATCAACATCGCCACCAACCACCAGACCACCTGCATGTCTTGACATGAAAATGTTTATATTTCATATAGGTTTTTCCCGATACGGGATAGCAGAAAAACTGACTTCGATTTCGGGATGGCTGAAGACCAGTAGTTGGAGTTTTATGTGGGTGTATTGCGACTAGCTCTTTACGATATTTTTGGGGTGGTTTGATAGCCTATATAACTCAACTTACCAAGAAACTTTAACTTTTTATGTAGTAGCTTGCATGCATGCACATGATGTCTTCTTTGTCATGGAAAAAATGAGTGGTTCTACTTCGGCTTGTACCTTTGTATTGTACAATTTAGGAGAGAAAAAGTGCTCATAAAAATAAGAGTCGTGTGTATACATCCGAACCCATATGATGATGATGTTGCAGTCAAAAACCAAATCAGACATAAGAAAAGAGGAAAAAAGGAAAAAAAGACGATGAAAATTTTATTGCCCCCTTTCTTCTCTTCTCCCATATAAAATCACTTTCTTCTTCTGGGCTGCTCCCTCATACAAACAATTGTAATGTCAATATGTGTTCAATACAAAACTGGAGCTACCACACTACGTTTTTGTGTTGCATCCCGTTATTTTTCTATTTTCGACGGAAGGAACAAAGAAATAAAATTATATGCGTACTTAGCCCATATCATAATGCATGGTATGGTGCACTGAAACAGGAACAGGAAGTTGACAAAAAACAATAATAATTGTGTAACATGCATGCATGACACGCATTTCATGTCACCGATAACATTTCCTTTTACCTTTCCCCCACTTTCCTAAACTTTTCCAGACTGAAAGTGAAACCTCTGTATTTCAATTTTTCTCGATATATTCATTGCACATTTGTCCATTCATAAAGTGTGCATGCTTACTTGTCTTCAATGCTCTATTGTAAAAATGGTATAATGATATGGATGGCTCTTGTCATTTGATTGTCATTTTTATTTTGAAACAGTAAAATAATGAATCAAGCTGCGTAGCTGGTTTTAGTTCCCATTATTGCACCAACAAAATATCGTTTTGTGGTTAATTACAAGGTAAAGCCTGAATAACAAATAGTGCTTCATGTATATTGATTAGGTAGAATCATAATAAACTAAATTTATGTTGATGATTTGATCATTTAGATTTTAGACCATCGACCTGTCAGTCGGTCTGTCGGCAAACATTTCATTCGTTTCATTTTCAACTTGCTCGACATTTAAATACCACTGGGAAAGTTGGGGTTTGGGGTTTTACCGGTGGTTTTTAGCATCGTAGCTTTCCAAATAATCTGATCTTCATGAGACTGCCTGGAGGAGACGGGAGCGACAAATCCTTATCACGTTTACCGCTACTTATTAAAACAGATGGAATCTGTCTTGCCGTCTGTTCGTATGTGAGAACAAACACTGAACTTTGGTTCAAAACAGACGATGACGAATATATAATGTGTCCCATGAACTTTTTTATGGCTACTTACAAAATTACTACGTTACAGGACATATACACAACAACATATTGCATACATTACGGCTGCCATAAATGTGCATTAAATTTTTTTTACTTGTATTTGAAAGCATCATCTCCTCCCTCTGTATCTTTCGATCTGTGTCGTTACTTCCACTCCCTGTCCATGCATTAAAACATGTGTGTTTTCCTAAATAGAAATCATAATTTTGACCTGTCGTGTCATCTTGAACCGCTTGTTTTGCTGTCTCCTGTTACTCGAAGCCCAGCGTCATCTCTTAATCGTCGTACCATTTATCTTTTGTCCCCTTCCTGGTTTTTAGTGTGAGACGAGAGCAAGGGAACTTTGGCACACGGTGACAACTTTAAATTGACAGAAAGGAAGAGTGTCTCTGGAATATTAAAAATATCATCATGTATATCATGCATTTTGCCTTTTTAGAAGAAGGAATGAAAATGGCAATTTCGGAAAACCTTTTATGTCCCCATGTATGAAAACTGGAGAAAATGAAAAGAAACTAAGAACGAGAATTTTTTGCCTGTTAAGAGCTCTCACTAGTAGAGTTTCAGTGTTGTATCTACACGGAAGTTAGTTGTCACGACGGCGGGAGAATTATGGAAATATTATTTCATTTATGCCGATTAATTAAAAGGAGAATGGGGAAGGGAACGGGAGAGGAGGAAAGTGAAATGAGAGCGTGTTGTGGAGTATCAAGTATGTCTTGTATACGTTACTTATTTGAATAAAGAAAATGACAAAGAGTCCCTAAGTTCATGGCTTAATGGTTTAATTTCATCATGGATTTACTCTGCATTTGACAGCTGAATGTAGAAATGATGATAATCATGATGACGTGATAATAATGCAGTCGATGAACTAAATAATCTTTTAAAACTGGTAGAGACTGCACTCTCCAAAAATGGCGCAAAATAAATCTTGGAAAGCGAAACACAATCTTTTTCTTTATTAAGCACAAAACAACTTTTCCGTTGGGGGGTGCCTATTTAGCTGTGAGTAGTATCATCATCGTCATCATTCTCCTTCCCTAGAACCATTTCTATCCCCCTTCCAGAAAGCAAATAAAAGAAAAGACGTAAACGAACTTCCTAAAGTATTAAGAACGAAGGAGTTGGTAAAAAAAAGAAAGTGAAACACATTCCTTGCTCCGTGCTCTCCTTGCTCGCAACGCAATTATTAGGTGTACTTTGTAATAATAATGGTAATGGTAATAATAACGATGATAATAACATGTATAATGTTACATCCTCCACCGACAAGAGCTTAAATTATAGTAGCCATCTAATACACACTTCCTCCTCTTCTTTCTTTTGTGCTCGATTCTAGTCAATTCTCAGCTAGTTTTCGCCTTTACTCAAGTAATGCCCATTAACAGAAAAAAGAGAGAAAGGAGGACAAAAAATGAAAAAGAAAAGAGGTCCGTTTTTTCTGTAAATTTACAAGATACATGCTTCTTTTCTACAATTCTTCCACTTTTTTCATCTCTCCTTGTATTGCAGTCTCCCTTTTGTGTGCTCTAGCTCAACTTCCTGCGAGAATAACATAATAAGCATAGATTTCTGAGGGAGCATTATGCATATACTTATAAAGCTTCTGCAACCGACTAAGCTAGAGAGTAAAGCAAAGACATGCGAGCTAAATGACTCAAGAAATTGAAGGAATGAAAAAAAAATGGAGAAGAAGGGGAATGGTATTATGTCAGTAAGTGAGTGACGAAGTGAAGTGAAGCGAAAAGGAGAAAGGGAATAGAAGGAAAGATAAGGAAACAAGGAGAACAAGGACTATTCCAGTAAGTCACGCGGATTCAAATGAGAGCGTTGAAGAGGATACATAATGTACACAAAAAAGAAGTGTGCTCTGCACTAATGCTCATGTTTCTCACGATGATGATGTTAGTGATGATGCCAATGAGATAACAAAAGTTTTTAAGCTCAATTTGACAGTGTGTAAAAAGATATAAAGGATTTACCTCATCACAAAGTTTACTTAGCGCTGGGCATATGGTTATTATTGCTAAAACAGGGGTGAAAGTGAGTATAGAGCAAGCAGACTACGCTGCATACCAAAAGCTTAAAAATGTTGATGATGACAATGGAAAAAATATTACAACTCTTCTATGTGAGCGTACTTATGTGTACAAAACACACGACTCGAACAATTAGCATTAGCTTAATAGACACTAATACGAAGAGTGAAATATGGATAAAGAAGTGGGGCCGAGCTTCTAACTTTTCTTATTTATACCTACCTCACTTTCGTTTCTCAGGGTGTATTGTTTTGTTTATTTGAACAAATTAGTGGAAAATGGGCGTTGTGAGAGCTCCTTTTTCTCTTCATTTCATTTCGATTAAACCAAAAAAAACTCTCACATGGTTGCCCTCAGCAGTGCTTGTAAATAAAATATGGGAACAATCATTTACTAATAATAATAAGACCTCCTATCCTCCGCTCCCAAGAAGAAAGTAAAATCCTGCCTAAGCTAGCAATGGAAAACCCCATTTCCATTCTCTGGGTTGCCCCAGTCCATGTTTTATTGTGGTGAGCTGACTTGCTTGCCCACTATATCTTTCTGTTTGGACACGGCTTTGTTTCATGCTCATTCAGCTTGAGCTTAAACACTCAACTGAGAGCCAGAGAAAGGAGTGCTGAGACCACACCAAACCAAGGGTAGTAGGAATGATATAGCCAGGTAATATCAACATCATTTATGTAGTTATTGTTGTGGAGTGGGTGAAAGACAGAGAAACCGGCATCGTCATCGTGTGTGTAGTGAGCCAACAAATGTAGGAATGACTATTTATCCATAAGAAATGGATGGGAAAAGTCGGCTTTTAAGCCTTTTGTACAAAAGCGTAAAACTTGCCCCCTGATGGCTCATAAAAACAAGGAAAATAGGCTCATCGAGCTAGCAGTTTTCTTTCAATTATACGAAGAATGCTGTATAACTCCTGCTAAGTGTGTGTGCATGCTACGCGCCCTTGTATTGCTGTTGATGAGGATTGTAATAATAATAATAGTCATCATCATTTTCATCCGTTTTCTCCCTCCTCCGACTCATTTTTCTCGACCTTCCTTGCTTACGCTTTTGTTTTTGTTGTTTTGATCCATAAAACTTGTTTATAATGCTTAGATTATTGCTTTTCATGAGGCTATTTATGTCAAAGCAAAAAAATAACATATCAAGCTGACAATTATACACAGTCAAAGACACACTTTTTATGTGGTGATCGTTTTCATTGCGCATACTATTGTCCAATAAGCAATTGACCACTTAATTATCTATCGAATTTATTTTATGAGACAGGAGTCCAATTTTCTTATTAAAAGAAGTTTATGTACATAAAATCAATTCCCATCATGTATGTAAATGGAAGCCGAATCGATGCATTGTTATATTCACAATGTAACTTGAGCCAAAACCGGAATATTGGCTAAGTAAACTACTTTTAAAAAATAGTGAAGTTATGACACTTCGAAGTAGAAAACATGGCAATGCTTAATCAAATCGAATTTAATCAAATTCCATTATGTCCATCGGTTATTCATGTTATATTCTGTATTTAAATTGTGTATGTTCCGTTTTTAAGCTTTCGCAGCTGGTAGTGTTTCTTAATTTTAAGTAAATTGAATTACGATTTATATTAAAGTATAAACACAGTTTGATGTAAATATTCAAAAACTGCATGTAAATAGTGTCCTAATGCAATGCTGAAATTACAAATATTAGTAGTTTAGAGTTCTAGATGTAATCGTAAAAACTGTTGCCACATTAACGAGAATGATAAACGCAAATGGTAGCGCAAATATACATTGTATTAATTAGTTCACCGCAACTTTCAGGAACACACATTTGAATGTAAGTTTGTTGCGGTAAAACAACAGCAAAACTGACATTTAGTACTCCTTTCTGCAGTTGCAACCTAAATGAAAACTGCTTTAGTTGACAGTGTGCAATACAAAAATACAGTTAGATATTGTGAGAAACTGCTCACCGAGCATCGCTTTACATTACTGTACAAAACATTTTTGAATATGTTAAATGTAATTTATATTGTGGTAAAAGGAAACGGAGTCCCAGCCAAAATTACGAATCATTTTTCCTCGTCTGATGACGCCAGTGAAGACGGGTATGATTGCGAGGGCAAATGCATGTCCATACGAAAGCTATATTTGTTTACTGTTAGCGCTAATTCTCTTCGCTTCGTTGTTTCCAAAGAGGGATAACGAAAATAAGAGAAAAGGAATTAAGTTGATACTCCTTAGTACAAAGTCCTTTTGTTTCTTCCGTCTTCTTATGGATAATAATGCTAATAACAGTAATTATGATTATATGCCCATACAACCAGTCTTCTATGCCTACTTCTTACTTTCTCCTGCAATGAGTAGCAAGTAATAATGGCATGAAAAAAGGTGTGCTACAATATATACATATTACAATAATATTATGCAGTACATACCATTTTCACACTCTTTCCACTACCGCAAAGGTTCTCCGTGGTGACGGTATGTATTTGTACTTATTAAAGTCTTAGGAAGAGTTCCAACGGTGTGCTCTCTCCGATTGCGATGGGAGGAGGAGAGCTAAAACTTGCTCTTATGTAAGCAGATAAAGTTGACTAAATGTGGATTGTTCTCATTTTCACACGAGTCCTTGTCTCTCATCTCTTGCTACCACCACCACCATCAACCACCTTAACCAAATAGCTGTACAGACTAGCCTAATAGTACCTATATGTCCCTCACTTTCTCCTTATATCGGAACTTAATGTGTACCTTGTTCTTTTAGAGATATCCAAGTTTTTATGGTTGCTTTAGGTATAATAAGGTGAAAGGATTATTAGACATTAACAAAGGATTAAGCAAACAAGGGCTTTTTGGAAATTACAAGAGGTTTTGTACGCTTTCCCCCTATGGAAAGTAGCTCTCTGGCGCAAACTTCTGCTGAAATTCATTTCCACTTTCACAATGAGAATTTGGTGGTGGTAGTGCGTGTTGGCAAAATAACGCAGAGAAGAAATGTGCTCACCGTTAGCATAGAACATTTTCATGATCAGCACAGCACTATCGTATAATCATATATACCGACTGCATATGAGGGGTAACTGCCTTGCTTTATGAGAAAAATAGATGCGAGCTATTAACATCCTGATCCTAATTACAATATTTATTTAAGGGTAACTGGTACTAGTGTCGTCCTTACTTCCAAACACCGACACAATTTTTCTTAACGCTTGGGTAGACTAGAAATCTACAAAGGAACTATTCCTACAGTGAGATAACTATTCCATTTGGCTCTTGTGAGTTGTTTGCTTACATTTACCGCTTAATTGCATTAGCACTACTTTTCTTCGGTTTTTCAGATCAATTAATGATTTGATATGGCTAAATTAATCCTATATAATAAGTATGAATGCCTGAATATCTGCACTGATGATTTCCAGTCCAGTTTGACACAAAAAAAGTTGTATTGGAATCACCTTCTGTAACTTTGGACTAATTCGACCCACAAGCAACAAATATGTAGTTATCAAGGATAGGATCGTTTTCTCAAGTGCAAACAAACGTATTGTATGTTCTACTTAACGGGGAAAACTTAGGGGTGCAGGAACGAGATATATGCTTTGAAAAAAAGTAAAGGTAAATACTGCTCAAGTTCTGCTAGTGCTTACAAATTTCAACTTCAGTAGGTTTAAGAAAGTTTGTGTAATACTAATAATAAATGCTTGAAAAATGATAAAGACTTTCTTAGCACGTCATGTGGAGCAGTCTTATTTCATTTGAAAATCAAATTGTTTTCTCCCCAAGTATTTCGCAACGCGTCATACGGTACAGCGAGCGCGGAACGGAAGGTGTTTTTGGCGTAATGCCACTGTATTGCATTTTTCTATCTTGTAGCTAATGATTTATTTTGTAGAGTAGGATTTATTTTTTTAAACCTACAGTAACCAAGAAGTGGCATTGCAGAATTTTCAAATATTTTCTGTGGCTCTGCACAATTTTTCACACTAGAATAACAGTCTACCCAGCCTCGTTTTATGAAGAAGCTAAACAAGGTTTCATGCCAATTGCACAAACAACAACACTTAAAAGTTCTCCTTTCTTCCTCAATCCTCCCCTCTAATTTTTTCCCAGAAGAGCTTTACCTGTAAGTTGAAACCCCTGACTACACATCAAGTCCTCTTACCAACTTTGGATATTCTAGCTATCCCGTTGCTCATTCTCATTCAAGTTGTAGGAGCACTGCAGTTGGCTACGTTAAAAAATTGGCGCATCATCATTATCGTTAGCTGGACTATGTTTCTCTCAATCTTAATCACTACATACATCGGTAGGTACATATGTAACTAGCTGAACCGGATGGAGTAGAATCGGATACCATAGGTATCACTATCACGACTCCCTCTTGCTTCGGAATTTTCTCCACGTTCGTTGAGCACCAATGTCAATAGTATGAAATTGTCGTGTAGTAGTTTAGCCAGTTTGGAGTGTGTCTGTATATGCGTGCCTGTGTACCGTGCACACTTGACTTAAATTAAATAGTAGTCTTCGCATAATATAATGTGAGTAGTGTAGCTACTGCACACTAATGTAAATAGCCTCTTTTTGAAGTACCGTTATAGGCTTATGCTCACACAAGTCGATCAAAATGAATGACGAAGACTGAATCCATAGCATAGAGACAGGAGGAAAGGGAGTGAGAGAGGGAGCAGTGAGAAGAACGAGAAAAAAGTAGACGAGATAATTGGAGAAAGTTAGTCGCAGCTCGGCTGATTTGTAATGACAACAATTTTCCACATGAAATTATCCCGGGTCTCATACAAATTAAATATTTAGCTCATCTCCTGACTTATTTAACAAGAGTGTTTGGTGGTGGCTGTCTACTGTCTTGCCTCAAAGAGTAGCACACCACACGACATACGGTTTCTAACCTTTTTTCCATTAAAACATGAGGAGAGAAAGTGAGTGGGAAAACAAGTGGGGAAGGACAAATGACGACAACCACAAAGTGAAACAAGAAGAAAAAAGTATCCTTCTGTCGCTTTGATGAAAAAACCAAAGTTGAAAAATATATGGTTGTGGCATGATCATCATGAAGTTAAGTGAAAACAGATGATGGTATAAATAGATATATCCGTAGCAGGAAAAGCACAGCCAGTGGGGTAGAATTAGGAAAGAGGTTTCAGTTGATGGAATGCAGTTTAAAAAGGTTTTCATTCTGCTTGTTTTTTTCGTTATTTTTGCATTGGTGCGGCTGTCTAACTCACAGAAAAATTGGATAGCTTTCGCATCATGATGAGACAAGAGGACTTCATTCTCTTGTTGTTTCTCTCACTTGGTTGGATTATTTTCACAAACTTTCAATTAAGTCATCAAAAGTTGTTTTTCCGCTTCCAGTTTAGTTTGTGGAGGAGTGTCTCATAATGAGAACTAGTTGGTGGATGTACGTCGCTCCTTAGACAGTTTTTAAAGAAGAGGAGTCAGTGAAAACTTGTCTTCCACTGTCGCATCGCATGTCTTGTCTTACGGAAAACGGAGGAAGGAAGAAGGATGAACGAAACAAATATGGAAAGTCAGGCGAAACGGAAACCAGTTTTGTTTTGTTGACTTCTCACTCTCGTTCTCTCCTTACAACTCTGAGATAATACGTATTTTGGATAGTTTGTAACTATTTCCACAAATACAAACAAGATATATTATAGTTATAGTGGCTGATAAACTGGTCTCAAACCATTGCTTCTCAAAGTTTGTATGGAAGAGAAAATTGTGTCAGTCGCTCCTCCACCCTCGCTTGTAAAGCGATATGATGGTGTGTCTAAATATTAAGCATTTAAAGGAACTCCATGAGATTAGAACGATTTGAGGAGCAACTCTTGTACACTGGTCCTATATGCTTTTCATCCTGTTAGTCAGTTAAGCTTGGCTCAAATGAGCAGCGTCTTCCGTTAAGCCTTAAGCAGAAGAATCTCACAGATTTTCTCACAAGGAAGGAGGTCACTGTTTGCATAAAATATTTCCTTGCTACAAAGACGACTTTAGCTTAATTAGTCGTGCATTTTTAACACTGTCTACTCACTCAAGTCTATGAAACAAATCAATGTTCGTTACGGAATTTCTTGTAATTTATGCAACACTAGCGCTGGTTTCATTGTGAAAATCCACTACATCTTGTCAAGCCAACGAGCCTAGGTTGAATGAGATTTGGAAGTAATTTAATCTGCAAATATTGTGAGCAATAATTATTCTAAATGCTGACATAATTCCTCTGCTGTGTCAAATAAGCACTCTAGTTCTATTTTCAACGAATAGTTTAATCCTATTCTAATGCGCAACCCAAATTTTTGTCGCTATTTTACTGGGTTAAACTACCGGAATGAAATGGCTGGTTTCCAATATCCAGGCTCAGAATCCCATCTAGTTGTGCTCATAAATATATGAGAAAAAGTTTTAATTAAAATATTGCAAATATTTGTTCTCCCATGTTATTCCTGATTTTATGGATACTGAAAATGTTCATTTGTTTTCCATTTTAGCATTTTTTCGGTTAGAACCTGCGGTAGACTATGTGACAGGGTCCATGATTAAGTTAAACCAAGCACATTAAAATGCTAGACAGCAGTTGGTTTAAAAAATCATGATAGTTTACTCATGTTTATGTACTCTTCTACTTCACATAATTTTTCTTCTTAATAACACACAATCATAGCATGTTATGGTGGAGAGCAACTCGGTGAACCTAGTAGTATGGGTTGATGTACAACTTGGGGTACATGAATGGTTCATAATGTACAAACAACCGACCTAATTGTTCACATATTAAAATTGTATCATAAAGCAGGCGCCCAGTTTGGTTACGATGCCATGGCATGTATTTGGCGGTGTTGGCTCGGTTGGTGTTAGCATAAGCAACTGCTCAGGAAAAGGTTTGTTGTTACCAGCACCAGAATTCCATGATAGCTTGTACGCTCAAGAGGAGTAATACGCTATGCCACAAAAGCAGTCACTCAAATACTGGAACTCTCGGAGTCTTGAGTGAATGAGTGGTTCCTTTGTTCTGTTGATTTAACTTTTCCATTTTCTTGGTTTGACAAGAGACAAGAAGGAGCAAAGCTACAAGCGTCTTAACATATTTACATTTCTCTATTTTTGATATGCATATACATATATTGCATTTACAAGTATGTAACAATATGCAAATAATTGTCTAAAATGGGTAGCTGCATAGCCATTTATGATATTACGTATGTTAGGCCAAACAACTGCACTGTTACAGTTATAAAGTTTGTTCTTGTTTCCTTCACTTCTGTCAGTCTTCATCATTGCTGTTGTATAAAACAAACCACTTTTCATAAAATATGACTCAGCTAGTTCCACCATGCTCCTCTATCCACAGACTTACTTTGTACTTTGCTAATCATAATGTGGACCATGGAGCATAAAATGAGTATATATTGTGTAATATGTAGTTGCTCTGTTGTTGTTGATGTTGGGCTGGATGTTTGGACGTTATAAAATAGTTTAAATGTTCGTAAATGTCCATATAGTAGCATATATGTAATAGGCTAACAAGAAGCAAACAGTCTCAGTCTTCATTCTATTTCCCCTCGTTTTCTTTATTCACCATCATCATAATATTATATTCACATTCCTTCCAAGTTGCAATTATTTATTAGGCATATTAAATGAGCTAAAAAGGTCTTGAGAATTGAATGGATGAAAACATAAAGGGGGAGTATTGTAAAAGATGCGAAGCTCTTTCTTTCTTGTGTCCGTCTTTGTTTGTTTGCCCAGAGTGTATGGAACCACGAAAGATGATGATGATGTTGAGGATGGGAACGTTACTGCCGTGTACAGTTAATACTTTTTAGCATGTTTAAAAACATGGATCCAATGGAATTTTACAGGTCAAATAATTCAGCATGCAGCAGCGAGCTTGTTTAGGCATACATTTAAAAACTGGTAGCTTAGAGCTTCTCTCTGTCGTCTCTTTAAGTTTCGGGGAAACTGAAAGCGAGGGTGAGTAAAGTTAAGCTGACGTTCATGAACAAGATGATGATTAGAGAAGCAAGATGGAAAATAAAGCTGGGTATTCCAAGTTTACTTGTAATTCTACCAGCCAAAAAGCTTCAGTGGATGTGTGCTATGTGAATTAGGAGCTAGGAGTTATTCAGGTTGTGCTTTTCTGGGGCGTCCTGGAATATGATGTGATGAAGAGGAGGATAATGCTGATGCAAAGTATGGTTCGTATGTATATGGTAGTGATGATGGTGGTGATGATAATCATAATAATGGCGAGCCAAAAACGGGCTGCATTTATGACTCTGCATCCGCCGTGTTGTATATTAAATGTTGTTAAGTGAAATGAAAGTGAAGGTGATGATGATACATGATAAAGATGATCAACTAAGATTAGTATTAGGCTTCAACCTACAGAATCCAGCTTGCAGCTTCCATTTCTTCGCTTGGAAGCTAAAATGAGACACCTTGAAGCTACAGCATATACTTGGGAATGTAATAAGAATAAGACATGGGGTGGGTAATATGGAACATGTTTTCCATCATATTTTGACATATTACAAATATATTCGTAGCCAAAAGTTCCTATTTGCATAAGAAACTTTTGAGAAATTAGTGAACTGTCATGAGAAGAGAAGCATAATGTATGCTACATAATACTAGACCTTGCGCAAAATGTAGGTCCGTCCGAGTTAGCTCAGTTGTGAATTCCTTAACTTTACTTCATTTAGACTAGCTTTTAGCTCGTGTCACAAGTTTGAGTTTGTAATCCTCTCGCATAACATTCTCCATAATATATTGAATATAAATAAATTCGTTCTTCAGGGAAACTATGTTTGTATTTAGCTTAATGCGATTTGACTTTTTGGAACAAAAGTTTTTCGTAGCATGGGGAAAGTTTGTTTCTACTGGCATGTGCATGATGACTGTAGGCAACTTAATTGATGCATGGGGGGTAGTAGCAGCTACATCATGTTACCTGATTACATAAACAATATTAAAAAGTTGGACAACTTTTGCTTGCAACTTACTTGATACAATTTTTATCCATATCCCAATTTCACAATCATCATGATATATTTCCCTGACAGAAACTACAAAAAACATGAATGTAAAGTTACAAAAGTGGCACGGTATTTCATGGGAAGATCAAACATACATAAAAATTTGACATGACATGTTCACATATTATACCAAGCTAAAGATTACCATTGACAAGGACAAACTTTGCTCTTTTTTAAAGTTTAATGGTACACAAAACAGGAATAATTTGTATTGTATCAACTCCGCAATTTATCAAGGGGTTAAAGCTGACGACGTCAAATCCCACCAACCATTTTGATATGAATGAATGCATGAAATGAAATAAAGGAAAGAGATATGAAGGGAATAAAAGGAAACAGTTTGAATAAAGTGAAAGGTAAAATTACTCTTGTTTCTTTTGAAGTCGGCGTAACATTTTACGCAAACTCACACAACCATGTTACAGCACCAACAATAAAGTTGTGCACAAGTAAAATTTCCTCGGGATTTCCCTGAAGAAAAAGTGTTTGCTTTTTTGTCCTGCCTGAGACGGGAACCAGTTGAGACAAAATGGAGACAAAAAACTGTTCATTTTTTGTGTGACCTGGTGATGGCATCTGATAGTGAGTAGTGAGTTGAGAAGCAAAACTAGTTGTCAACACAATCATCATCATCATCAGGAGCCGGAGTAGTAGTAGCAACAAAATCATCATCATCCTTGTCGTCATCATCATGATCCCAGAAGACTTTTTTCTTTCTTTTATTTTTTTCTCTCAAAATAAACTAGGTAACAGTCAGCGAATGGAATAGGAAAAGGAATGGGAAGCGGAGAGGGAGAAAATATAGTCTCCAATTCCCATTCTCCTTTCCATCCAGCCATCGTCGTTTCTTCATTGTGACAATGATGATGGTCATATGTCGTCGTAATGATCATGCTGATGATGATGTCACAGCAAGCAGGCACTTGCTCATATGGTGGTGGTGGTAGTAGTGATGTGGTAGGGGTTACGCTCGCTTTGGTAAATAGACTACGAAACTAAAGGGAAAACTGTATTACCGTATTGTTGATTACATTTTTTCGCTTCTCTCTTATTCTCCACGAGTAGATTGCTTGAACAAAGATCACAAATAGGAATCGCATGAGACATTCCCATCGTAGCTAACATATTATGCATATATGTAGTGTTTGTGAGGTGGTCTTGAGATGAAATTGAACAAATTCTTTTGTTTACTACTGTGTATCATTTTTTTTCTTCTGCCTACACAGCCACAGCCCTTTTCTTTTCTTTTGTCCCTTGGCCGCCCATAAAGAAACCTCTCAATAACGACTTGAGCTCATTTTAACTGCACACAAGTGGATAGTCCACATGATAATAATGATGATGTTGTTACGACTGTCTGTGCATTATCGTAGATATGTGTACTGCAATACTGTGAACGAGCACTGTATTACAATTACTGCCACTAACACTACAAGAAACTGTTTCAACTCCTGGAATGTAGTCTCTTTTATTTTTGTGAGGAGTCCCTTTCTACATTTTAAACAGCATTTCCTTTTCCGTTCTATGCAAGATATTACTCCTTGTACCTGTGTCTTACTCTTTTAATACAAAAATAAAGTTGTCATCGAATGAGATCATCGTCGTGTTGGATGTTTATGGGATGCTGCATGATAGTACGAAATAGAAATATGCAAAATAGAAGGGAGAATGGAAGAGTAGAACAAAAATTTGTTACAACTCGTAACCCTTCTAAATTTCGCTTTGTGACCTGTAAGCATTGTGAATAAAAGGGTGTACTTCGTTCCCTCCTTTGTTTCCAAGTGGAAGACAATGGAAAAAGTGGCACAGAGAAAAACTATTTTTTGGGAGGAAATTGGGGGAAAATATAGAGAAAGAAAGTGGTGAAGTGAGTGAGTAGTGGTGTGGTGGTTAAGCTGACAACCTCAAAAATTGGTCCGGTGTGGCATCTACTTACATGTATCATCATGATGATCATCGCTGAAAATGAAAGGGAAGAAATAAAGACAAAGGGAACATATTGTGCGGATGAACTTTTTCTGACACTAATATGAGGAGCGGAGCACGGGACCTGATATGAAGTATGCGGGTGGTATACTGGATGATATACATTTATACATTCTTATTCCAGTTTGGTGCAGTCGGAGTCGTACGGTTCTGGTAACTTGTCTCATCAGTTCAGCACTTGCTTTGGTGGCTGCTGTCATAATAGACAAAGACAAAGTAACAAGAGACAGGATCTCTTTTTATTATCTTCTTGATAATATTATGAGTTACGTGTGTTACGTCATTTGAGACGATAATGATAGTCATCGCTGACATCCCTCGGTATTCTTTCTTTTCCACACAAAGTACCTTGTCTTACCGTGAAAAACCATGCATGAGTTTGCTTACCTCCAGTAGTAAAGGCTTTTGGGATAAAAAATGCAAGCCTTAAAAACTGTACATTTATTACTTAATAAAGTTCATATGCAAGCAGTTTATTTTATAATGTTCATTCAGCACGTACGTTCTTCTCAAATTCATGATTGTATTACCACTATTCAGTCCGTTTTTTTTCTACACAGCCAAAGCATACTTATATAGATCAAAGTCAAGCTTTTTTTCATTCCATCTTCTTACTAATAGATTTTGGAACAATGGCATTGTAATGCTGGTCTTTCAACATTGATAACATCAATATTCAATACGCATTCATGATAAGATGATTTAGTATCGTTTTATCTTTGGAAAACAGGAGAGTTCAAAGATAAGCAAATTCTTAGCTTCCATTGCGTTTTGAGATTATTTTGATTTTGGACATAAAAACAAATCGTCCGTTACATTCTCGACGTACAGACATTCATACATATTTTCAGATAAGGTTGTGGGGTTTTTATTAGCATATTTGTTTGAAGCATTCCTATTAAAGTAAGTTTATAAGACGACGTCTATTAAAGGAAACTTCAATACTCAACTCAAGTCTGCTGTGCCTTTATGTAACTTTACATATTTCATGTGTATTTCATTTACATCAACACTCCTGTATCGAATGAAGAACTTATGAACCCCCTTATGTTCCTTAGAAGAACTCATACGCTTGCACAACATGTTCTTGCTCATGGTGGGTATTATAGAAATGACCTAAGCATTCTGGAATACAAGCTTCCTTCCTCCGGTGGCATACAGTTTGTTTGGCAATTATTGCAGATACTTCAAATAAATGGTATCATTATGTTAAAGAAATGTTGAATTTTTTTCATTTCATTAGCCAATGGGATGTAGACACATTCGATTACTGCGCATTTTGTATTGTACACGTGCATTATTGAAACACTTGTCTTCGTTGTAGGCTCCAATGCAAAAATACAAATCAGTGTAATTTTCTAGGAATCTTGACATGCAGTCAATGGTTGTCAATGCTATATGTATATAAAATTACTGTTATCCATCACATGTTAAAAATTTATTGCTATGACGCTGTTTTGTCTTTTCAATTCACTAGCTACTTCATGTATGTTGGTAGTAGGAATCACGGCAGAAGTTATGGTAGACAGTTTTTCTTTAAAGCTCAAAAATGCAGTTTTATACGCATCAAATATTTGAGTTTTATCAAATTTTTCTTAAAACATTATCTCCATAAACCCGTTGTTTACGCAGTACTATATATTTTTAAACCCTTAAGGGTAAAAAATATGGAGCCATGGTGGCTGATTAAAATAGGTGTGTACTTTTTTCTGTGAATACAATGTGCGAAATGGATATTGTCTACGATTATTCTAGGCCTAATCGTTTGCGCTTCAAGTGTATCTATTGTGAGAGATTATTTTACAAGCAGGAACGGTTAATGAATCATCTTCCCAGTTGCAACAACATACGTCCTTTCAGATGTGACCAATGTGACAAAACATTTCTAAGTAAAACTGCATTGCGGCTTCACAAGTACAAACATAGTCCAGAGCCGACTTTCAAGTGTCAGGACTGTAATTTTGCTACAAAATATCCAGCAGGTTTAAAGCTACACCGTCGAAGATTTCATGAAGAGAAACAGAGTTTCAAATATGCATGCGACCTTTGCAGCCAACGTTTTATAACATATGGCCGATTGGAACGTCATAGATTGATCCACGAAGAATCTGCCAGACATGAATGTTTTGTGTGTGAGAAAAGGTTTACGGTGGTGTACCTCCTTTATCAGCATTTGAACATTACACACAGTACTGAACGACCTTTTGCTTGTACTAAGTGTGACTTCGCCGCAAAAACAAAAGGGCACTTAAAAACTCATATGAAAACACATAGTAACGACAAGCCATTCAAATGTGAACATTGTCAGAAAGGCTTTAAGCATCGCGCTTCCTTCAAGGCTCATAAGATAAAATGCAAAGCTGGTGATTTGAAACTACCGAATATGCAAAACATTCTGGCAATGATGAAGCCCACACGAGTTTCCTGCTCATCGTGCTCAAAAACCTTTTCTTCAAAATCTAACTTATCATTGCATGCAAAGGTCCATTCAGGAGAAAAGTACAAATGTGAGGTATGCGGTAGAGAATTTATTCAAAACAAGAACCTTAAGAACCACCTCCTTACCCACTCAACTGATAGGCCATACAAATGTACCAAGTGCCAAATGTGCTTCCGCAGATCGGATCATTTACGAAGACATGACAAAACTATTCATAAAAATCAACAGAATCAATAACTTTCTTACCCGTAATCTTTATATAGAAAGCATGAGATTTAATTTACGTATGGCAAAAGAACAGTTACAGTGAAAAGACTAATTAACATAGTTTAGTGGAAGCTCGTCATCAGTAAACTAATGGACAGAGAGTGCACTAAACGCTTTATTATTTTGCCGGATTTTAATTTTTTGCTTTAATGTATCACCACTCCTGTTGAATTGAAGGTAAGGTCTTTTAAACTTATCATTTTATTCACTGATTAACGTACTGCAAGAATGTCCATATTGTATCGCGAATGACTGAATGCTCTCCGCTCACAATATTGCTTGATTTGGAAGCAGTAACTTTACATAAATCATTAGGACAATCATCCCTTGCTAATTTATTTCAGTATCATGCATGCCTGTTCCATTAAGTTGCTCTCTTTTCTTTGTCATCGTTTCATATCATCATGTGACGAGAGAATCGTAGAGATGACAAAGCAAAAACAAACTTTGAAGCAATGAATAACGCTACTGGCAGCAAAGCTAAATTTTATGTGAGCTTTCATCCTGCATACATCACATCTCAAGCATACATATTCCTTTCTCCGTCTATCTCGTTTCCTAAAAGAAAGTTTCATCTTGCGATTTCAAACGTAGTTCTCATATCCCACAGTCAGAATCCGCCCTTCTACCCTAATACACACTCAAAACGAGCTGATTCAGGAAAATTTTGTTGAGTTGATGAAGATGAGGACCGTTGATACAGGTACTCAAGTTTCATCAATTCACCAAACGAAGCACGCGGAGAAGTTACATTACGCAGCAGTATCAGCATTCAAACGTTACATTCTATGGAGGCAATCTGATAGGAAATGCATCATGATTTAAAAGTAAAATCATTATGCTGCTTGTCCTCTGTGAATGCTTACACAATATGTTCTAGATCAAACTCACCGCATTCATTCTGCAAAACTAAACTAACAAAAAGATATTCATCCTTAAATATACAGATACACACGTACGTATGTACATACCATGCTTTATATTGTACTTTAGCAAATCAGCATGTTCCTTAACTCACGTTTTGTGTGGAGCGGAGATACGCTAGTTTATTCGTTTTATTGGCATTATCTAAACAGTGCACTGTTTATTTGTGATGTGGGAGCTCATCAAATTGTAAAGTAGGCTAAAAGCTTATTATAATTCTGGATGGAGGTGGAGGGAGAACAAGAAAGGAGACAAAAGTGGAGATGACGATACATCACATCACAACTTTTTGTGTGCTTTCATCAAGCACATCATATCAGACAAGAATACAGGGAGGACACATTCTACTTACAAAAAGGACTGAAAGTTGCCGATTGGGTAGTTTATTACCGACCGACATACACACATACATACATGTTGCACTCACGCAGCAGATTCACAATTTTTATCAGTTCAGCAGTTGCTGTTTTCCCTTCTTGCTTCTTCGATGGAAATGGGAAACTAGGCTACTCTACAAATTTTCTGTTATCTCAAAACGTAAAGGTACATAGCTCAATATATGTGTAACTTTTACAGTACAAGTTAACGGTGGAATTTTTTGCGGCAGAACAAACAAACGCGATAGTGTAAATCATCAACACGGCTCAAGATTCTCAGCCGCTTTCCCTCACAACAATTCACACAACATCGACCTGCATTTGCATATGTGCGTGGGAAACTGCTAAAAATTCAAGGCTTTCTTTTTCATGTCAATACACACAGTGTTGTTGCAACTCCGTTTCTTAGGAATGTTTTAAACGTGATTTTTTAAACAGGAGCTTTTTGTGCATCCACTCATTAGTATTCTCGTGTATGTAGTTACGGAAGAAGGTAACTTGAATCTGGATGCTGTACTAACGCAACACATAAAGTATTTTTCACCAACGGCAAATGTCTACTTCCTTACAACAAAGTTTTCCATCAGCTTCCTTTCCTTTTCTTCTGGAGGCAAGCTGAAACATGCATTCATCCCTTGTTCGGTTCGCTGCATATTATAATCATGTCAGGAGGGTCGAAAAAATGTTTTCTCTTCCTGGGCTGCTCCTGCTTTTATGTCGGCTAAGTTCTCCGCACGATAGTGTAGTTTCGCTTTGACAGTACATTATTTCTTGTTCACCATGAACTTTTCTTTAAATTGCTATTGCATGTTGTGTAGGTATGTTGTATATTTAGGCAGGTTGTCGTTGCGTTAGGCTGCGTTTTTAGGATTATACAGTAAACCAAGCTCTGCCCGTATAAAATACATTTTGTCGCCAAGTCATGAATACAAAATAGGGGATTACGCTTTTAGAGATGAGGACAGATTAATGATCAGGTCGAGATGAGTGCTGCTATGCATGTGCGTGCGACTGTTGGTTGTGCACCGTCTTTTTATGTTGTTTACTTATTTATTTTTTCCTCTCCGCTACCAGAACTAAAGTACGCCATAAAATCTAGACAATAATGCTGGTTGGCCCCTTATTTCAACTTGTTTTCTCGGTAAGGAAAAGGGGGTTGCTATTAGGAAATTTGTCTTCATTGAAAATCATGGATCCTTTGTTTTGTACTTGCCATACCGTTCCTTTTCCTAATCGAAAGTCGTCGGTGGTGGCATTGACATAGGAAACAAAAGTAAAAACAGGTCATCTGTCTTCGAATATGAACGCGGAAGTCGTGCTGATTATCATCATACTAAGCTACATACAAAATTTCTAGAAAAGTCTATGCCTTAAAGTACATAAGGTTGGGTATTGAACTCATATTGTTTAAGATCTGCAGAATAATTTCAAGAACAATAGATTTTGTACAACCGAGGAGAAAGTATGCATTGTGTTTGAAAGAAAGCTACATGATTCTTCCTGTTTAGAATAAGTGTTTAGCTTCAAATTCCAGAAAAAATCATTCAATGCCACTGTTGAACTCTGATTTCAGTACAACGTCAAAAATATTCTTATTCCATGCCATATAATTGTATTTTAGTATTAGGGACATGACTCTCATATAAACTAAGTAACTAAGTTTATTTGTATGCAAGTACCACTGTGTTGGTGGACACTTTGGGTGTTTCGATTCCATTAAAAACGACTAAAACAAATTGATTTGTTTTCTAGGCAAATAAAAATCCGCACCATCCAAACAAATGTGTTGGAGTTGACAAACTCTTTAAAAACCTGCACAGAAATCGTGATTAAACTGTCGCATTCCTGTGAGCACAAAGTTTGCCGACTTTCTAATGAGTTCTACACTTTCATCTCTAACAGGCTAACAAAAATCAAACTTTTAGCCAGAAAAATTCAGCTCCGTAGAGAAAAAGTTGAAAGAACGTTATCTATTCCCACTCCGAAACAAAAGAAAGTGTCGCTTTCCCCTGGAAGTCATCCAGTGCAACTGCAGCAACAAGCCTAAAACCTTGTCGATAATCTGCATTTCATCCCTATCCCGTTTCTCTACTCAAATACTCATTCCAATAGAAAGAAACAAAAAAGTGGAGACTGATAAAAACCATTCTAGAAGAAGCTGGGCGATGGGGTGATTACATTCGTTAGGTAGATGCTTTGGTTATAACATAGTAATGTAGTAGCAGGTGCAAGCTCGTGTTTATTTTCGGCAGTGGAGTGGAAATTGTTTCATTGTATCTTTTGTTGGTGTGTGATGGTTAGTGGTTTGGCATGCATGGCATGGTCGTCGTGTGGTGGCTCAAACGAAGAAATCGTGCAGACATCCTTTCAAATCCCACGAAAATACCAACAAGTGCTTGAGTAACATGGCTTTTGGCTTTTTAGGAAATTGTATCGCATTATACGCTAGAGCGATGCGACTTGCATGATTATGCAGCTATATCTATCTTACTCTCTCTAGTTTGCCTAACTAAGCCTCATTACTATCACTCTAAATTTTCACTCGTGGTAAAGGTATGTATCTAACTCCTTCTAGCAAAAAAAACTTAATGACTTCCATTCAGTGTTGTCGTTTACTGGGATGCAAATGCAAAAATGGCATCTGCTTTTAGAGACTTTCCTTTTATTTGCAATGTGCTTCTATTTTCACGCTACCAACTTTACGTTTGACAAAACTCACATAATCCCCTTAAGATTAATGATCAATTTAGAATTTGAGGTTTAGTGTATTATGAAAGTATAATGTGTTCCTTTTAATTTTTTTAAACTGACAAACTGATTTCAAAAGCGATACTAGTTTGGCTTAAATTCGCCGTCAAACTATGAAAAGAATAGAAGCCATTTCTCTTTAACTGGGGATTGAACAAGCAGAAATAATTGAGTGTAGCAAACTCACAAGTAAAATCTCAGGGATACATAAAAGAATTTTTTTGGTTGCGGGGTAATCCCGCATAACATTTCGGTAATGTCTATCTTTGATTTACCGAGATTAAAGGGCATTCTGCCAACTGCTGACTGTTGTCTCAGACTTTGCTGGACAAACTTACTTAGTCAGCCCAGTCCCAACCTTCTCGAAAGATATTGATTCTAAAAGGGTATTTATCATGATGATATATCATGGCAATGCTTTTGAATTGTTTTAACAATTCCTACACACTCCTAATTTCTCTTTGTATATTATCGTGTATTTGACTTTTAACAAGACAATGATACAGCTCAGGTATAAAAATTCTGGGAACGTAACTAACCAAACGTCAGTTCTAGCAAATACATTTTTGTGCTAGGTTTCTACCATATTTCTCGAAGGAGGCAAGAAGCAAATGTATTTGCGAGTGGATGTGGTTACAACCCCTACAAAATCATTTAAGAATTATGGAGTCAAGAAGACGGAACATAAAAACTCTGGTATTGCTGCTGAGCAAAAAGATAAACGATAAACTATTTCGACCAACCCAGGCTGAAATGAAAGGGAAAGGAGGTAGTGACACATTTCAGATTTAATAGCAATCATTACATTACATTATTGCGTATAAGCTGAGACTACAACGAAACACGAGGATGTAATCTAAACTTCACCTTTTTCATTTATTTTATGTGTCTTGTCTGCACATTCCACTGCGGTTTGTGCAACGATGAGAAGAGCACTTTAAAGTGGGATCTTAAATCTTTTTTTAACGTCCTTTCTTCTCCGTTACTAAAAATAAGAGGCGCAATCCCTTATTTCTACATCATTTTGTCCATTTTACGTTTCCACATGAAATGTAGGTTGGTTTTCGAGCTCAGTTTGTTTTTTATAGTAGGGAAAAGAATAACAAGGGAAACGTATCTCTGTCGTTCCTTTCTCGGAGCTGTATTCCCAGTACAAAATGGGATTTTCAGGTAGATTTATGTTGGCAAGTAAGCAGTATGCCTTAATTCAATGTTTCAATTTAGATGTAGTTCCATTACCAGGTTATAGTGCTGTTGCTGTACTATTGGACACAGAGGAAGACAAATCTTTTCCGTGATTTCTTTTTCCGTTAGTTTAGTACTGTTCAAAAAGGGACTTGTACAATGACTCCTCCTCTTAATAAAGGTAAAAAAGAAGTTAGAAAGAAAGTGACTATTCTAGGAATGAATAGGAGTGGTAGTTGATGCCATATTTATCAATGTAACTAACTCGTCCCGTTAAACCAGCGGAAGGGACAGGGGAAAAATGCTTCAGTCTAAATCTGCTAGCTAGTAAGAACCAAAAAAGAATTAAGACAAAATTGTTAAAGCTATCGTTTTTAGCGTGTATGAAAAAGGGTGCATTGCATTGGGCCATAAAAAGCGGGTTGTCTAGTAGTCTAGACTCATGTAAAAACAGTTGGGCAAAAGGATGCAAAAATAAATGTGAAAGGTTTAGATGTAAAAGTAAAAGAAGGGGAAAGGGTTTGGTTGAGAAAAACAGATGTGCTTTTTTGATATAAGAGCACTAACCAAACCTACTTCCTTCCTGATGCCAACTTCCTCCCATATAATCACCAAGAAGTTCTTGTCTGTTGCATTGAGTCTCACCAGTTGGCTCGTTGAAGGTATGGATGAATGAGGATACTCAACGATCAGATTTACTCCTATCCACCTGCTTCTTTCCTGAAAATGCTGCGTAAACTTTACATGGTCAGCTGTGCTGGGATTGTTAGAAGAAAGGAGAAATAAACTTCCCATTTTCCTTTATGACTTCACTAAAACATGGAATAATGGGAGCATCAACATCAACTAACAACTAATTCTGCGTGATAAAGCAGCACCCCAGATGATATCTGATCCGGATGAATTAATACAATCATATAACTGAATAAATAAACATTTAGAAAGCCGCACTGATGCGATTGCTGCACACGTTTTTGACAGCTTCAGGGCAGAGGAAAGAAGAGCATGAGGTTGAAGCCAGCGGTTTTGGGATCAGCTTTTTGAATAAATCTGTGAAAACGAGGAGAAAAATCTCCATAAGAAAGTGAGTGAAAAGCGAATGCAGTCAAAACATTGACTTTGACTGCTCCGAAGCAAGAGCACCACCAGTGCGTCTGTAAATTTGAATGTATGTACATCTGTAAGCAGGAAAATATAGTCGGAAAAAGCGTCCCAATGGAAAACCCGTCAGGTTGTAATGTATTGTAATGCGTTCTTACCTTGCTTTGTTGTTTATGCAATGCATACAATGTGCTTTTTACTCTCACTCGGCCATATGCTACATCGCATAAAACACGACATTTTTTTTAAAAAAGGAAGCGTTGTTGGGAATCCACTCATCTCATTCAAATATTTTTCAGTTTTGTCTGCTTTCACCGACAACGCGTCGGCTCATCTGCTGCGTCCTTTTTTATGATACGAAGAAAATGCAGGTTTCAAGATCATCATGATGATAATAATGCAGTCAGGTGAGTGAGTGATATGTACGTCCGTTTGTTGAATAAAAATGCCTCTGGAGATCCTACAAGGGAAGAAGTAAAAAATGGCATGCATTATGCCTTTTTAAGAATGCACTGCTTTTGGCTACTCATCTTCCGACCGTTGTTTTATTATAAGTTATTCTGTAGAAGTCTGTAAAAATTATCTCGACTTTAGGTTCAAAGGCAGGTTTTTGATTTATTACCATGCATTTTCAATGCCTAAAGAGAAATGGTCATGAAGAAGACTAATTTCCCGTTATCTCTGCCCAAGGAATAAACTCGAAGTTAGTAAAATTGTATCATGCACCTAGTTAACTTTTGGGATACCTTTGGGTTGAATGTGTATTTTACTATGACAGTCAGAAGCTGCATTTTCATTTCAAAGCACTAATAGTCTCGTCACTGCTTCAGTCAATTGAAGATAAAAGAAAAACGGCACTTTTGAGCAAGCATAATATAGATATTGACAGCTTCCCCTCAAATACTATACAAAACATAAGTATGTTCTTTTTAAAATGTCATACAACGGATTTGAAGTGGTCACTGGTTACTATTCCACCCCTCGTACATTTTCTATTTGAAGCGTGATGTCTTCTTCCAAAATGTGAAGTACATCAATGGAATACATGCACTAGTCTAAGTATGTATGCCCTTTGCCGATATATGTAGGATAAATAAAATTTTATTCTGCAGCCAAGTTTTTCTACATCAAAAATTCTAACCACGATACACACACAACTGCAGATTAAAGAAGTGGTAAATTGTCCAGGAAAAAATTCTGACAACCATTATCAATCAAAAAATGACAAAAAATATTTATGACATGTTCACACAAAAGATATTAAGCCACCTCTAAACATTTTAAGTTTACAAAACGTCTTGGAAAGTAAAAATAAATGAGTTCGCAATAGGTTAGGTGTGATATACGATAATATAATTTATTTAAGCCGGATTATATGTTACTTGCGTAGTTTATAGCGTCACAAAATACAATACAGTTAGTCTATAGAATCGAGGTTTAGTGGCGTCCGCGTCACCATTATGCCTACATGAGTAAAAAAAGTTAAAGCAGCAGCAGCGCAGACAATTGTTCGGCATTAAAAATGAGAATGACAAAGAAGCTTGGAATTTTTCTTGGTAATTCAATTCCAAAAAGTAGCTTGGATGGTTGTTATTAGATCCCACATTTGAATGTGATAGGCTCGTTTCCGAAGCCAATATTTTACTTTGCACCTTCCCATTTAACAATGCGACGGGAATATTTTAAATGCAAAGCAGCAAACTTTCGTTTCACCTTTTGTATTCCGTTCCAAGTAAAAAGAAAAAAAGACACAAGACCATGAATTTGTATATTATGGTTGTTGCACAACATCATCATCGCTGCATGGTTATTATTATTACTACCAACTTTCCCTCTTCTTTTCTGTCTCTCTTTTTCTACCTCTTCTTGCTCAGGCATGGTATAAAATGGGAAGAGAAAGAGACAGACGAAGAGAGGGGAACAACGGACATGGAACGACTAATACAACAAAAGGACCGTTTTCACTGTCGTCATTACAAAGTGGCACAATATAGAAACAACAAGTTCCACTCTTTATTTTCCTCGGTTGATGATCCCATCCCGTTGAGTTGCGTTTTGTGCTGTATTTGTATTGTAGATACGTGTGGCATGGCGTGGTGTCCTTCTCAAACCTCAACACTCTTCCAAGTTTTTGTCGTTAGTAATGCTGGTTGTAATATATTCGAAATTTTAGTACCATTGGTCTTTCCTCTCCTTGGTTCACTCGTGTTTGGTTTTACTTCCCATTTTTTGTGGCCTTTGGCGACATTAGTATTACTGTTACTACGATACTTTTTTTCTCAACTATTATTATTATTGCTATTCATGTTGTTACGCAAAAAAAAAGTTTCCTCTCTCTCGTTATTTTTTCTGCTACCAAAGTTATTTCCATTTTTGGATTACAAGGATATTGTTGTACATTTTTGTGGGATGCGAGGGCGGAAGTACATGAAGACAAGAAGAATGAAGAGATGGACGGAACCAAAAATCGGTTGGCATATAACTTGTATGAATAGGGAATGGGCGAATAAAAAGGACGTTACATAGCCTTTTCCGTCCAACTTTGCATGCAAAAGACCACACATACACGTAGAATGTAGAGTCACCACTTTTGGCAACTTTTTTCCCTCCGTCCCCTCCACATCTAATAGAAATGGACGGAACGACAGTGTAGCAAAAGAAGTCACCAAGATATTTTTCCATTACGCTTGTCATAGGAAGTAAGCAAGTAAGGGAGAATTATTGCCACCGGAGTAATACAATGGTTCGTAAAGTCACCCATAAATTTCAGTTAAACCTAATACTTGGTATAGTAGTAGCGGACTATGTTGCTGCTAATATTGCAATCGCACAAGGTGGCAGCATCAGAATCGGTAGGAGTTTGAAATTTTTTTTTTGGATAAAAATAAGTTTGATTCTGGGAAGAAGATGATGGCGTCGTGATACTTTTTGTAATATTTAGTGTGCCTTGTGTCACTTTACATTTTGCTCACAGGAAAGATTTCATTGACTGTATCATATTGTAAATAAGGGTAGATAGTGGTACGGTGTGAATTTTGTCGAACCAGTAAAGGCGTAGATAGAGAGGGTCAACAAATTCTAAATTAAGAAGCATTGGTTCCATCTGGACAAATCAATATTGGAAAGTTAAATGCCTTCGTCAACAACTTTTTTCACTTTCCCCTAGCAAATATCCAACTGGTGTGGTAATGGTAATAATAATGGGAAAAATGAGAAATTGCTCTGCAGGGAAATCTTCGGTGTGCTACTCGGTGTGACTACTGAAACAGAAATAAAAATTGTAATTTAGCCGGTGTCCCTCTCCCTCCTTTGCGACATTGCATAAAGTATGTGTGGACTTGTACCTAATCGGAATGTTTGAGGAGAGTTGCTTACTCCTCAATACCGTTTACTTTCAGCCTAGATCAAACGAAAAAACTTTACCAATAAGTGCTCCACTAGATGAATCCAGTAATCGACCAAAGCGGTTCAATATGTATTCCAGTTTCTTATAAAACCTATTTTCGGTGAAACCATTGCACCAGCTAATGTGCATTTAGAATTTAATGTCACAACTGAGAGGGAAACGTTTAGAAACTCTGTGTAAACAGGTTTTTCTGCGCCATAGAATAGTTTTAACCCCTTGAGTAACATTATGAATTTTGCAACATTTTTCCTCAAAAATCAATCTAAAATATTGGCATTAAAATACAATTGTTATACACAAGTTACGTAATATATTAAACGGAAACATTGGAGAGTAGCACACAGAAACCGTAAATTCTTTTGCCGGCCAAGTAGTCAAGGTTTAGTTCAAAGCAAACGTAATAAGTAACTTTTCGCGTTTGGAATGTGTATTTGTGCGTGTGAAAGGGGAGCATGGGTAACAACAAGAGGAATTCCAGTTGATCGAAATGAGATAACTTTTCCTCGGTCTTATAAAGATCTTTCTCCTCAGCTATTTGGATCATCCTATCAAGCCTCTTTCTCATCTCAACAAGTCATGAAAGGGATACTAACCCGCTAACACCCTCAACATAGTTAAAATCTTTTGCTCAACCACATTGCATCATTCGGAGCTGGGCCAAACAACTAACGAGTCTCTACTGTTGATGTAGGGGGACAAAAAGAGTGGATCCTTCCAGTTCTTAGGGTTGTAGGAGTAATTGGCCATCAGCATTTACTCTTTCTTATCTATTGCAACTAACTTGCAATGAAATGAAGTATGAGCCAACAAAGTTTTCCAAATAGGTACAATGTATATAGAGATGTACACTCGTCAAGACTAACTTTGATTCCTATTGTCTCGTCCAACAATTCTCATTGAAGTGAGTGGAACCAGCCAGACCTGAATGGGAATTCGTCGCAACGGAAAACTTATTGCCTTTGTGTCGAGAAAGTTCAGTAACACTTTGTATTTCTCGAGGATGCAAGTGTACGTAGGTATATCTGTGATTCAATGCTCCTAGTTGCAATGTCGAACTCTCTCCTTCTCGTTTTGCTGCGTCCCAGAAATCTTGATAGAGCAAGGCCATATTACACACAGCTGAACTCGGAGAGTTAACCAATAAATAGAACACGTCTTTCTGTCACCATTTATTTATTTACCTCGGACAAACTCCTAAAACACTTGCTCCCTTTCATTATATTGCATGTATGTATTCTTCTCAAGTTGCAGTGGGGAGCAAAAGTATACAGCGCCGGAAGGATTTATTACTACAATAGCTAGTTGACTCAATCAAGGTTACTCTGCACTTGCTGTCTCTCTAACTAACACAAAAAGTAGTGGGAGCACCACACACCAACAACTCAGTAAATACGCACTCACTCACACAACTGCATTTTTCTACTTTTTGTTGTACACAATTTGGGGACCATACGTTATTTGTTTCTCTGTCTAAATTTAGCATGGGGTAATAATGCTAATATACTTTACACATTATATATGGTTATGAACTTATCCTTGGGATTTCAAACCAAGTTGGAACATGCGAGAGCACTTTCTTTTTAATATTACACGTCGGAAAAAACTATGCAAAGGGAGTAGCTTAGGAAAGAACCACCAGCTGTGAGTTAAGCGTGTGTACATGCCATTCACCACAAAAAAATGTGATATTTTTTTACTCCGTCCGCACTTCATCTCATGAGTTAATGTTATGTACCTCAATGATGAATGTGATGGGGATGATGCTCACGAAAATCCACTGCAGAAAGAATGCGTTTAGGTTTAGGCAGTTCCAAAACAGCCGAGCATCGACCTTGTCCTCTCTCTTCCCAGATCTTTATATGCATCTCGCTACAAAAGCGAGAAAACTGCAGTTTTTCTCAAATTGCAGACTTGTCAATTCCGGCTATATCATAAGGGATATTAATGTTGGTTCATTGAAATGGCCCTTGGACAATATGAAGTTAATGTAGGGATTAGATGTGGCCATTTGCAGTGTATTGTCTCGAACACATTGCTATTATCGTGGTCGGCAAGTCTGGCCATTGTTTTTCTTTGAAGGAAACGACCCTCTCACAAAACCAAGTGAAAATCTGAATGTGCTGTGTAAAACACATTTTTCAACTGAAATAACCTTGCAACAACTTTTCACAGACGTTGGAGCAAGAGATACATATATGTGTAGTAGGATTTAAAAGAAATATTTTCCAACAACAACTTGTTTCTTTTTCTTCCTTTCTTTTAAAATAAGAAAAAGTTGATAGAGGATAAAGAAGTGGTCCCGGGCGTACGAAATGCGTGCCCTTTCCTACTACATGTCTTCTTATCAGACGCGAACCTATCCTATCTTGTCAGTCTAGAGAGGAAATGCAAAAGTAACCAGCCCGAAGCAGGTACATGCTGCGAATATCGATGCATCATCATTCATTCACTCTCTCTTCCACTACCATTTTTCCCATAATACATGCACACAATAGAGGAGATCTCTCAGGATCCTGAATATTTTTTTCCTGTTAAGACTTCATGAATATTATGATCAAGAAGGTTGGGCTGCATATAATAATACTACTTAAGGGTTTACATGCAGGAGTAAGTATATGCATTCACTCAAGTGTTGTTTAAAACTTGTACAACCTTAGTCCTTTTTTTGGTAAGTGCAACAGCTCAAGAAAAGCCCATTCATGTCTACTCTTCCGTAAAATTTGGACGATGATATAAGTTGATGATGAAATGATGGAGAGTTGCACTGACGGATACTCTGGAACACTATAAAAACCATATATTATAACATCCTGTTTATGTTATCAGGAGTAGCTCACCACAGTCACTATGCAGCCTTTATGATAATATCATATCATGTGTGATATATTGTGCTAAAACATTATTGCTATTCAAAAAGCATCCTGCTCACCCTTCCATCCTGTTAGATTCATTCATCCATTCACGTCTACTGAGCACACCTTCCTTTATTCCATGCCATGATATGGATCTATATTATGTAAATCAACGGCCTTGTTATTTTTGTCGGGTAAGCAAATGCAGTCATCAATATGGAAAAACCTGGAACTGGTCACGTTGTGTGTGAGAAGCAAAATGAAAGAGATGAGCCAACGATTGGATCAATTTTATGCTGAACTCACATCTTTTAAACTTCAAGTTCATGGCCACGGCAAAAAAGAGCAAATTGGTCTGGCTCTCATTCATTCTTTGCTAGTTTAATCCCAATGTTACATGGTGAATTGATGTTAAGCTGTAGAAAGAATGCTAGGGGCTTAGAACTACGGGTAAATTCATTAAAAAATGAGTCAATCCCATTAGCCTAATCGCCGTTGATACAAATTGAGACAGTATAAAACAAGAATGGGAGGGAGTAGTGCCTAACTAGAAATGCACATATCATATCAGTCTCACAAAGGATGGATGAAATCAAAGTTGAATTCACATAGTTTGAATCCATCGTCGTCGTCATCATCATTGCCGTCATCTATCTATCCCACCCCTTCCTTTACCCTGAAAATGTAGACAACTGAAGGGAGATTGAGCATTTGAAAAAAACGAGAAGGCAACTGAGAATGTTAAATCTGTGGAATCAAACAGGAAGATTTTTAACTAGATGTATGTTCATAGGTAGAGAGACGTATTAAAGTGGAGTAATATGGCCAGTACCACACCACTAGTTCTGGAACAGATTCGTCTTCATAATATTTATTAGCAGTGGGGGAGGCAGAGAGGAAAACTGGGCCGGGATTTGGCAATTCCCTCTTCTATTATATATTCCTATCTCTAGCTTTTCAGCTTTTATTCCTTCTTTCATTCTCACTCCCTTTCTCCCACTCGTTTACCGTGTGACATTTTGCCCTCACTCTTCCTTTGGTCCTCAAGTACTGCTCTAATAATTACTCCGTACTACATTACCCATGAAAGGCCATTCATAAAAAAGAAGAGTTATGGGAGCTGCTCCTATCTGTATAAATACTGCGTGTCTCCTCCTTTCTCACTTTTCCCTTCGACGGGGCTAGAATAAAGCAAACAGAGAATGGGCTCACGTTTGAAGGAACATTTTGCAAGCAGTTCCGCTCATGGAACTTCTTTACATAAGGACAACGAACAGTTTTGATTCGACATATTTAATTTGATGTAATATGGGTTATGATATTATAGAAGGACAAACTCTTTATTTACAACTGTCTTGAGAATAAGGAAAATAATGACACACTACTATTGAACGCATCACATACCCTGAAACGACAAGTGACAAGAACATAAAGAAAAAACGAGAGCATAGGGTCAACTGTTGTGATTCCAGTCAAATGTGAGTGTTTGTTATCCACTTAAGAGCTCACGTAAAGTAAGTAATAGCTACCTACTTCGACCACAACACAAGTGCTCCTTAAAGATAGGTGGTGGTCGGGGGGTCCAAAGAAATACAATGCAGTTTTCGTTTGGAAGTTATACGCGTCTTTTTATAAATATACAGATATATGACCGCAGACAAAATACATAGGCATATGTAGCACACGCAGATTATGACACTTGAGCCGCTTTTCTTTTGATAAGCTTACTAGGACCACCACCATGTTTTTGGTTTGCTTTGCTTGACTGCGGTTACAGAGACTAAGCAGACAAGACAAGTTGGAAAAGGGAGAAGCCAGAGAAAGGAGGCAGGTACATGATATTATGCGTAGTATTCGAGAAATCTGTTGAAGACAAGGGAGAAAACAATGTTGTGGTTATTATGCATGTCAAGGTATGTTCCAGTGGATCTCGTGAATATTCACATGGATTTTACATAATTTAAGACAGTTGTGGCGATGCTAGTGGTGGCGTAAGGCCCACAGGGAAGGGAAAGAGGAATGAGATGTAAAGAAAAAGACATTCACTCTCTCTTCCTCCCAAAACTCCAGCAGCCCACGGAAATGTGTAGGAAGGAAGGAATTGTATAACAAGTGTGTGGTTACGTTTTTTAGACAGGGGAAAGTAACCACCATGAGGATTACATCTTGCGGAATATCATCATCTGTCGTATACCAACTTATGTACATAGGCAGAGTAACTGAAGGCAGAAGTAAGAGATGTATGTAAGTAGCAGAAGGAGTTGTGTGGTGTGGTAGTAAAAGACAAGGAGACAATCGTCCTTTTTCTCTCTCCGTCCCATTGTAGCCGTCACCTTTGCACGCTCTGTCAGTTTATTCTTGTCCCAAAAACTGGGACTTGACTTTTGTTTCTTGTCTTCAATTCCTCTTCCCAGTGTCTTCCTTTTGTGCACATCTTAAGGCGATGGAAGATGGGTTGTTTTTCGGTTTCTGCTATACTCATAGCACTCATAGCTATGTGCACACAACAGGATAATATAGACGTTTGTCTGACCACACACATTTCCTTCTACATGGTACAGGGAAAGTCTATTGTCTCCAAGAAATGTAGCTTGGCCAGATGTCTTTACTGGCTTTGCTCATGGGAGAGCGTGGGGAGGAAGAGAGAAAAAGTCTTTAAAATCTTGACAGCAATGAACGAACCCAGAACCAATCTCCAGCACTCTTCCTCGCCATCACCAATCTGAAAACGTCTATCTGGGCTGCTGCTGCTGCTCTCCGGCTTGATTCATTTTATACCTGAGATTTGTCATCATATGGCAAGGGAAGGGGAAGCAAAGAGGATTCGACGAGAATTTCGTTTTCACTTCCGACTTTTGACTTTTCTCGGGGATTTATCCACTTATTTCTGACATCAATTAGCAGGACGCAGGTGGCTTTGTTTCTCTGTCAACCTTTCACAGCTTTCTTTCTTTTCTCGTAATCTATTTTATTTGACGTTGATTCCCTTCATGAAGTTGGAAGAGAAAGTAGGTGATTGTTTTTCATTCCATGCCTTTTTCTACGGATTTGAAATGGGTGCAAGAAGGGTTGAATATATTCAGGAGCTCACTCACATTTACCCCATTCAACAAATTAGTTGTTAGTTGCTGCAGTTATACAAACAGCGGAGCTAATGAAAAACACACTTTTTCATAATAGTTAAAACGGCTCAACTACTCATGTAAATAGGGAAGGATATCATCTCTTGCCATCAAAACGGGTCTCTTTTTCAAGCCGGGAAACTTGCATTTTCACTCCAAAGCAAACCTTGATGCTGTACACAAAGCTCACTCAACTTGATTCACTTCGATTCTCTAGCTTTATTTCGAATGTATGAACGACGGGTGGGGAAATGGAGATAAGGGTGAAACGGAAACCAACTTGAGTAGTTGGTGGCTGGTGGTGTGGCATGCTCTCGTAATAAGTTAAAGTGCGTGATGTGATGCTAGCATCTAGCTCGCGTTGATATATGGCTATTTATATGCACTCCCGAATCATATGTAATGCAATCCATCCAGAGAGAGGGAAAACTCCTTTGCGCTTTTAGAATTTAGCCAAAAAGTCAGTGAACATTAAATTGTTAAGGCTTTCCTCCCAAAAATTAGAGAGTGGAGCGGGGAGAGAAAGCGAGATACAAGTTTTACAGCAACGAGTTGCAAGTTTCTACTACTTTTTGATATTTTGATGTCATGATATCTAACACACTATACTCCAGAGCTTAAATGGTAAAAGCTAGACTGAGGTTTAGAACTTCGTTTGTATAGATATAGGTGCTTTAATGTGTGTGTGTGTATCATAACACGGCAAATAATAATTGTTTAACATGTTCTCATGAATCTTGGAGAGGGGAGACACGGCACAACTAATTGCAAGCTATTCATCATCCCAATATGCTAAAAACTTTTAGGACCGCAATATTGCACACAAAATTTTAGAACTATACAACAAGTTAAAATGCCTTCATGCCTCATTCATATGTACATGGAAAATTTTGTCGGCTCGTAAAATACTTGGAGATATGCACACTTACACATCTGAGCGAGTTCTCCTGCTGGTGACTCCACCACGAGACCTGACGTAAAACCTACTAGCCTTGCACATTATGCACACCAACGGGTAACCGAGAAAAAAGGAGCACAGCTGGGATGATGATGATATGAACAGTGAACATGCTTTCTTGTTTAAACTCATTGGTCGTGTGTGGCTTGGTGTGGTGTTTTGTATTTAACGTGTATTTCTAATTTTTAAAGACCAAACTCGAGACTTTGCTCTCCCTCTCTGCGAAAGAGTTGCATCCGACTGAGGATGGAGACAGAGCAAGCACTCTAAAATCATTGATAGAATTTGCAGTGCGTGCATTATCATATCCTGGGACATTCTATGGAAGCTATTGAGTGAGAATAATGTGCTCGAGATTATAATCAGGGAATGGAGAGGCAATAACAGATGCATTTGATATTTATAACATTTACATGATCACATTTCATTGCCTAGACTCAAAACACAATACATATTCAATGGGGGAAATAAACCGGATATCGGATCACGCAATATTTATAAGTTTAGCAAACATACCATGATAATGGTGGAGGGGAGAAGCGAAAGCAATTAATTTCTTGCATATATCTAGTATGCTACGGGATCACAATTTTTCAACCCGACGGACGGACAAATGTGGATAAACGTTGAATTAGTTTTCGTCATATTATGTTAGCCTACCTTAACTAAAATTTTACGCGCTACCCACATGCATATCTTCATTTTATGCGACCAAAATTATTTTCGGGCTGGCGTTGCTATTTCTAGTTAAAACGTTTAATAAACACATTATATGCCTGCGTGGGTTGTTGGTGAATGAATGCATGCATCGGTGCATATCTTTATCAAACAATACCTGTTCTTGCGGAGTTTATAGCATGGTTTCCCAACCACGACTGCCGTGCCATATGAATTATTCAGTGTCAACTCTCTGCAAGTCTGTAGCGGCATGTAATTTTCTCCAATCTACAAAAAAAGACAAGCTAAAGAAAAGGGAACGTTAAAGGGGAAGTGGAAAAAACTTGGTAAAATGTAAACATGTCCATTTTCTCTACGTTTTACTATCTACAACTTCCAATGTAGGTATGAAATTCACGTCGATTACAAATTAGAAGTGTTGCCATACGTGCAAGACCACCACAACTGCAATTATACAGGTTGTGCTTGCAATCCGGAATGGAGGTTTGTCTGAGAGGCAAAGGGGAAAGAAAAAACTGCAGTCTTTATTACTCAAGCCCCGTGGTTGATATAGCAGTGGTCCTAAATGACCTTCCGGAAGTTACACAATGTCTAGGGATTCATTCCTTCGTGGGAAGTGTACGCATTTCACCAGACCAGTAGTGGTGGTGAATTTTGTCTTGTGTGGCTGGCTACCACCAAACACCGCTGTCTATATCTTGGTTACAGTTGTTATACGCGGTCCACAACGGTGTGAACCCACACACATGTCGAGTGAGCAGAATGGCAAGAGTGAAAGTTGAGCTGGCACAAGAAAAAAATTGAAAATGATGGTGATGGTGATGCAAAGGTGTAATACAATGTAACTTCTTAAAATATTTCGCTTCTCTGTAACTCGATGGTTGAGCTTGGCCTCCCTTATTATTAGCACTTTTGGGGTGTAGTATGTAATAAGAGGAATGCAGAGTGGGTGCATCTTCCTGCATTGTATTGTCAAGCTCAAGCCATTGGCATTATAGGGAAGTGTAATAATAGTAATAACACAGTGGTTAACTCTTCATAACGATAAAAAGAAAGTCAACCCAAAGCTCAGTCGTTACACGTATACATAACTATAATGTTCGGTTGGGGTAAAGAAAGTGCACGAGGAAAAAGTTTCCCCACTTTGCTTTTCCTTGCCCTTTCCTTTCCACGCAGCAGTTCATTCTCTTACAACAATTGGGAAACAAGAGTTTACGATCCCTCCAAAAAAAAGAAACTTCAAGTTCTAGTTATTTTTTCTTACAAAAATTTTATGCTACCTTGTACTTACCACCTTTTGTTGATTTCCTTTCAACAGTTTTCTTTTTTTCCTTTCTCCTCTTTTCTGCCATTTAGCAAGAATAATATGTATCTTGAGATGAGTAAGGGAGTCTAACTTTTCAATACAGATAGAAACATCCAGAAAGTTTGTCCTCTTCCTGTGATCCAGCCACTGAACTTCCCACTTCCTCCCTTGTTCAACTCATATGTGCAGTCAATACCGTACTTGCTCAATATAGTTGGGTAGCTTTTAGAGTTCCTACTTCCAACGATGAACTGAAATGTAGTGTTGCAATAGTCGCAAAGTGCTTGTAAGTTATTTGTTATTTTGTTTTGTTGAAAGTCTCAAATTTCTGTAGAACAATATTCAAATCGAAAAAATAGATGTTGCATAATTTAGTGGCTTCTGTATCCTCTTCCATTACCAAGTATGTAGAAGAGATGCAGGTGTGTATACGAAATTGAAATTTTAGAATGCGCTCAGTCCATTATTGCGTTTAAGTTATGGGGAACTGGAGATGAGTTGAAGGCAGCATTTTTATTCAGAATTTTACCTGGATTCTGTTAGTCTTTTGAATATGGTGTTAATAAAAATTCAGTGATAGTCAAGCCGCATGTAGTTTCATGATGGCAGGACTAGTTTAATTGAATCTAGCGAACGGAAATATTTTGTCATCGCCATACTCATGTCACTTTTTTGTCTGTCAACAGAAATGACGCAAGTAGAGTCTGAGGGAAAATGTGAGAACTTGAAACGTTTTAGAGTTGCATTGCCTACATATAAAAAAGTGTGTATAATCATGTACATAAATGTATATGTGGGGAATACCTGCAAATCATACTAAAGTAAATATAGAAGGAATAGACAATATTTTCACTTGAAAAAAGGCCACGACAACTACAAAAGGGGAGTCGTCTCTACAACAGAGAAATATTGGTGATGATAGCATTGGAGCGGAAATTCCGAGTTGCTTTCCAATTTTCCGTCATTCCATTTTACCCACAGTAGATTGAAACAGTGAACTCTTTCACCCTCGAAAAGGAGAAAACCTACATGCATTACATACTTAATCGTGAGCTGAACACTTTTCTCCTGTTTCCGTTGTCATTTTCTGGCACTTCCGAGAAAAAAACTCATTTCTCCAAAATAACTCCACGCTTATCCCAAATGTGCGTAACTACAACTTCCAAACTCTTACCGAGTTATATATACATGTATGAGTTATCGTCCTCACTTCAGAAATATAGGGTGAATAGTAAGTTGACGTTTTCTATTTTAGTTATTTTCGGAACCTGCGTCATTACGACGAGGAAATTTCCTTCTAATTATCAAAACTATTGATACGTTTACTAGCTTACGTTTGAGCTCACGACAAGACTAATAAGTAGAAAACGGCTGTGTGAGTCCTAAAGTTTGCCATTTTTTCAATCCTCTCCTACTTCCGTGAACTAATTTTTTGACAAACAAAAATTGATTTGATTTGAGAATACTTTCAAGCTTTTATCTTTGAAGCACCACCGTTGCATTCGTAATGAGGGAATACGACCGTCTTTCCCCCTAATGTAAACAAAAGCTTTAACGCACACTCTTATTGAGCGGATAACTGTTCTCCAGTGTGGTGTAAGCGAAAGGTCAATATATCATGTGAAATTAGTCCTTTTGCAAATGAGACATGTCATTTCTAGCTCAAACTTCCCAGTGGGATAGAGAAGAAATAAATGAAGGCAAGGACTTTTCAATTTTTTGCTCCCCGATTGTTCAATATGCGACTGATGACTTTAGGAAACGTAGGGAAATCAAAAGAAAAAAAGTGTGCTAGTACTAAAAGCAAATTGATTTAGCAGTTCATGGACAGCTTCAATATTTCACTCCAGTTTTTTGCTTTCGTGATAAAAAATGAAATGACTTTATTTGCATCTCCTTTCCCTTTTTTCAGCGAGTGAGGAAAAGAAAATCCAACAGCTTTCTCTTGTTTTCTCCTCTCTACTATGATAAGAGGAAGTTGCGTGAGGGAAAAAACAAGGAAGGAAGAGCCAATTTTTCTTATTTTGATTTTCTTTTCTACGAGCGACTTGGCAAAAGAGCTTCTTTAAAAAAAATACATCCGACAGGAAAGTGTTAGGTTGATATGACGTACTGAAGTACATTGTACATGCTGTTAGACCATTTCTCATAACGCACTATATCTACCCGAGTTGATGCCTCACACTTTCACATTTTCTCGGCATACAAAGTAGGGTGACGAATGGGTATCATAAAAATGCAAAACGATGTATTGAAGACAAGTTCCTAAAAATAAACTTTTGTTTTTGGAATGGAAACTGTAAGTACATTGTTATTTTGCCTTGAACCTTACATACTTCTGTCGGAAATGGTAAATTGTCACAATTTTTTTGTGTAAATAAGTAAGCACGTATGTTGAATAACTGTACTGGCCACCAGTGTGAAGCAAAAAATTATTATGTAGATATGGGACTTTAAAATTCTATAATCCTGTTTCAGTATATGGTCCGTAGATTTCCCTTTTGAAATGAAGCCCTTCTTGAAATTGGCTTGAAATTCAGATCAATAATTTGAGAAAAAGAGCCAGCGAATCAAACACTAGTTTTGCACTTGTCCTGAGAACTAAATTACGGCGATTTTGTGATTTGACCTTGAAAACTGATACTGAAATAACAGAAAATTACTTGTGTTTAGTGCTTGAAGATTAAAGCCACTATAGTAGGAATATTTTGAGTAAATTGAAGGGTGCGTGCGGCACTGCTATTAAGTTCAATTCTGGTCTTCCAAGCGAGCCAGGACTAGTCTATCGAATCTGCTATTATCGGTGACGGCATTGTTCTTTCTTGGTTCCGTCTTTGGCTCATGAAATTTCAAGTAATTTCTTTGTGTAGCTGGTTTGCTGACTAAGCTTCCAAGTTGGCAATGGTAGAAAGGTAGCTTCAACTTTTCAACGTATCACTGAAAGCTGTCAATGGAGTTGGTGAAAAGACACAAAAGTAAACATTAGGTTTATGTTTTAAACTAGCAGTCTGATTATTTTTCGGTTGGATTCTCTCGTTGTCTTGTGCCACGGAGTTGCACCATTGCATTGCGCACATGACATAATGAATTTTCGGTGATCATGAAAAGAAAAGAGTTCAACTGCAGTCTATGCTTGTTCTTGCACCTTTCTCTCGCTCCATTGTGTATACTTCTTGTTCATTCCTCCTAAACTCGAAGTGAATGAGTCACGCACAATTCACAGCTTTACAGGAAACCAACGGCTTTAAAATCAACGTGAGTCATTCGAGTGTAAAAAGTTTAAGTAAACGCATCCTTTGCTTGCCTCTCGTTTAAACATCATAGTAAATTGATGACATTGACGAAATCGACAGAATCTTTGCTTGCTTCGGGCTCCAATCATAAAAGTCGTTCTCCCAAATACTACGCGTATATATGTGGTACAATTTAGAGAAAGTGTTAGGATGGGGGCAATGGCAACGCAATGTGCATTCTGATTCTTGATTCCGAACCAGAATTAACTTCAAATGAAAATGGGAGTCGGACAAGCTCAGTTGATTCACCAATTTCCTCCTAACTGATTGCAGTCATAATCTAATACTGACGTTTCAAGTTCATTCAGAACTGCGTCCCTTCCATCTAATGCATATTTTGTCATCGCATATTGATCATGAAAATGGATGCTGATTACTCCACCATTATGAGCAGGAAAAGTTTCTGTCAGCATTTACAACTGTTTGTATATTTACCAAACTGCTCTTCTGCTGTCTGTCAGTATATCTAACCACATTATATTTTGTTTTTACAGGTTCAATAGCTGTAATTTGGGAGGACTGGTGGACATACGATGGTATTTCGGGTAAGTTCAGACAAAATTATCTGTTTTTGTGAGATAAGGGGGAATGTGATACAATTTTTTAGAGCATTAAATGAATTGAAAACTGGGACTAAGTTTTAACTCTAAATGCCTACGAAATGTGCAAACAAGGGGTTGACCAAAGCAGACAATGAACAGTAAACATAATCGTATCATAATCCACACGTCAAAAGCCTAACTGGCAACTTAGCTACGCTCACCGATTTCCGTTTAGATCTTTCTTGATGTTGAAGCTCCCGGAAATACTGCGTATCGAGTTCATACACAAGAAACGGAAAGTTTCTCTGCATTTTAACCTGTACGGTGCGGTAGTTTATGATGATGCGATGTGGCAATGGTAGAAGGCAGGAAGTGCATATTCGTAGGTACGGACAGACGAGAAGATATAAAGTATCATCGGGATGTTTAAGTTTTTAGCTTCCTTCCGTTACGTTACGCCAGACTGGGTTGAATGGCGGCTTTGTAAAATTACTGCAACCGACAAGCGAGAATGATCAGTAATGCACAACACGACTGGTTCACTAAGACGTGTGCTGCTTAACTATAGAACATGTCATTCTGTATATAACATGTACATATCTACGCTTCCGGCAATTTTCTTTCGCAGGGGGACAAGAATTTTAGCATGACATCGCTATGCTTAGCATACAACTTGAATTTGAGTCATAAGTGCTGCACTGATGATAAAAGTAGCTAAATTCTAAACAAACGTTTAGCCCCGCTTGTTTCTTCATACAGACACCGTGTCAAGAATGAAATCGATGAAAATTATTTGTAAAAATTTACAGTAGAGAAAAATGGATTTATAAAAAATTAAATCTCCTTTTAAATGAATTTTAATACTTCTTCAACAAATATAAAATGACAAAAAATAGACTAGTCCGACAAAAACTACAGCGGAATTGATCAATTAAAAACCAATCAATTACGTTAAGGAAATCGAAATTATCTCCTGTCTTGAAATAGAACATAGAATATGATAACTAACATCAAAAGTACGTTCACAATTTTCAGTGAGAGGAAATTATTTTCGAAAACCGAACAATGCAACTTCTGGTAGTAGTAAAGTAGAAGTTTGTTTCCGTTTTGAAACAAATAGGGAAGGTAGGTGGTATAGCCATATCAGAGTTTTTGTACTTTCTACAACTACATTTAATGGGTGCCATTTCCATCCTTTTTATATGCATACATTCACACACGGGCTTGCTTACATCTGTAAAATGTACATAACGTATAGTTTTCAACAAAAAAGGACTTTGAACGTTCCTCTCTACTTATTCTTTTGGACTTTTCTTCTTCTTACGACCGCTACTTTTACTCCAGCTAAATTTACTACACTTCGGGGACGCATTCCAGAAAATAGCTCTTTTCTCCTCCTGTCCTATCATCCATCCATACGTAACTAGTTGTACAGAAGTACAAGCATAGTTGCACGCAGAGAGAACGGGAAGGATGTGTGTATGTACTGTATTCCTCTTCCGTTCCCTTTTCTTTACATTCCTTGAACTTGTTTTAAGAATCTTGCTAATAAAGAGATGGAAAGTGAACCTTGCGTTGGCAGTTGCAATGGAGAGGAAGGAGAAGGACGAGCAAAAAAATAGATGTCATTCTCTATAATACGTGCTAGCGAATGAATATATGTATTTCTATGGGAAACTAAGATTTTGTAAGAGTCAAATCCACTTTTGTCGAAAGAACGAAAAGACAATGGGAAATTTTGAAAGAGGAAAAAGTAGTTATTGCAAAGGATACGGATTAAAGTTGGAAGAAAAGTTTGGAAATTGTACATTTTCAAAGTTGATACCTCTCTACTTGTAAATTGTAATCTTTTCATCCCTGTCCATGTAAAATGGGTGGAAATTCTGTATTTTACCCTCCTGATCAAATCCTTGAGGTGTGCACTTTGAGTTGGATGTATAAGTATGGACTTGAATACAAGTTTTAAGATGCTACCTACGGAGAATCATGAATGATATGATTGACAACCACAGGATGTTTTATAATGAAGTAGTATAATATAATTTATAACTTTCTAATGCTTTCCTTTTGAATCGTACAGGTCCAGCGTTTTGGGGGCTTATAAATCCAGATTGGAGTCTATGTCATAAAGGTCATAGACAGTCTCCCATAAATTTGGAACCTACCAAACTTCTTTATGATCCCAATTTAAGGCCAATCCATATAGACAAAGACAGGGTAAGTCTGACACTAAACGTGCTCCTTGTTTGTAAATAAATTATTGCTTATATTTCCGATTTTTTTACTTTCCCCTTGGAAAAGATTTTTAAATAAATATCAATAATTTTTTCCATACTCATCCCATACCCATAACAAATTGAACGCAGTATCAGCCAAGGATAGTTTATAAATGATAAAATCTTGAATGTGAATGCTTATTCCCTATTTCGTCATCTTCAGGCTTTTCGCGTGATCGGATATTGTTTGTTCATGAATGAAGGAGAAACAACGTATCAGCTATGATTACTTATTGGTATAATCCTCATGATGAGCACCATCATCGTGATCAGAAAGAAGGGTGGAGTAGCTCAGCCAGTACGCTAAGTAGATTAGAAGAAGAAGAGTAACAGTGGTGATGGTAGTGCTTGTACTGAATCTGAATTATGAATGGGGTAACGAGCCTCTTCAGTTACAAATCTAGAATAGGGGCAGTAATAGTCGTTGTATTGATATCATTGCGTGAGTACTTCTTGTTCCAGGAAATAACAACCGTCATATCATCAACATAAAACAAACTTTTTAGCTTATGATGGTAGTGGTAGTGTGTTTGTTGCTATTTTATTCACACATACAAACAAACACAAGCTACATATATTGGATGGGAGATTAAGGAACCTATAAAAACAGACATTTTTGTGTTAGAGTGGCAGTCTTCCCTTGTTCAGCATTGTCAATGATGACCCAGGATTCGGAGAATGGAATAGGGTGTAATTTAATAGAAATCTTTCTCCAACGAAAGTAAATAAAGTATCCGGGGAAGAAACTAATGGCATGCTGACATTAAAACCATTAGATTCCAAATGTGTACAGCAGAAGCCTAGTGCATTATTGTTATTGTTGGTTACACAATGGAGAAAATGGAATGGGATAAAGGAACGTAAGCCGAGTAGTGTGAGGCAATATGGCTAATAAATGGAAAAGGAGAAGATTGATTGATTGAAGGTGTTCTAATAATGCATATGGTTTCGTTTGCTCAATGTTTGATTAAAGGTGAACGGTATAATGACAAATACTGGGCACAGTGTGATATTTTACACTGGGAACTGGGACGAAGAGAACGGAGGTCCTGGAGGGGACCCAGAGTCAACACTCGGTGGAGTTGGTCGTGGCTCAGAAAGCTTTCTTGGAGGTGGTGGTGGGCCTGGTGGAGGTAATGGAGGTGTACAGGCTCCAGCTCGTCTCACCCAAAACCCTGGTCAACATCACAGGTGGTCCACTCTCCTACCGATACCAATTCCATGAGATTCATATCCACTATGGGATGCGGGATGATGCCGGCTCTGAGCACACTGTTGACGGATATGCATTTCCGGCAGAGGTTTCCACTTTTTCCTTTCTCTCATGTTGAGCATAAATGATAAGAAAATGTTTTTGTAGACGTGTGTTATACTTATAAGTAGGTATATATGGCTACGTGTGAAAAATCTGTTTCTTTGACAAAAACCCAGCAGCAGTAAGAGCACAAGCGATGGTAAATAGTTGTAAACGGAAGTATTACCAGGAAAGAACATCACACAATCCATTTGCTCCTCGATATCTGATCTGATCCCTTTTCTCGCCGTTTCATTCTTAATATTCTTTGGCATTCAGCTGCATCAATCCCTGTTCCCGTTTTCTCCTATTTCATCATTCCATGGTCTTCCTGAACTGAATCTTGAAGACGATATGCTATACAAGTAGTATCAGTAGCATTAAGTACAAGTGTGGGCTCCGGAAAAGAGAAAACTAGCTCGTTTTGTAGTGGGTAAGCTGATGGGCTTTTTCCAACGGAACTACTTCTCACAATCAATCCTGTTTCTCTTGTTGCTGTTACCTTTCACGCTTTCCTCTTCCTTTTCTTCGCGAAAAGCAAATCCTTTCCTGTGGAATTCCTCTCTTGTGTATGCACATAGTCAATATAGGTCTACTCCCAGTCTAGTAATATAATTTTTGTGCGGCATTACAAGATTCGGTTTCCTCGGTGCTTTGATTCTTAAAAGGATTTCCAAAGGATACTACTTGTTCATGTTTGCCCACATTTTCCGATAGTATTATGTTCTATGATACAACGGCAAAATTCGTTTCCCTATCTGGTGCCACCTACCAAACGATTTGATTTTTTTGGGACTGTGATTCCAATGCAGTTCAGCATTGAACTGAAATGACCTCACCGTTTGTGTGTATGTGTAAAAAACTACGTTGCGTGCATGTTACATGAGGACTTTGCACACTACACTGTGCACAGTACCATTATATTAGAGGTTGGTTTACAGAGATGTAACAAATTGCCAAATAATGTAATTTTCGTATCAGATTCTGCTATCCGATAAATGGTTAAATTTACATGTTTATCATGCGTAACAACACGTTCCGCACAAACGTGCAAAAATCTATTAAAACTACAACGCGGTGGTAAATTTGCAGAAAATCCAATCCAAATTTGTATTCTTGTAACCTTCATTGTGTTGATTTTTAATTTTTATTGTAAAACATGTGAGCGGAACAATGCATTTTCTCCTTGGGTTGCCAATTTTCAGATAAATTAAGTCTATCAGATCGGGAGAACAAAAAGGATCAGAGCACCGGCATTAGTGTACCGTTATGGGATGAGGACGGAACTTACAATAATTTCATTTCATTTGTTTCAAGGAGTCAACTATTCCAAGAAATGTAACACATGAGGAAAGCTCTAGCAATAATAACAATAGTGGTATGGTAGACATTAACCTAATACATGAGTGGAGGCCTGGAGCAGGGAAGTTTCCATCAAAAATGTTGGCAGCAGCACTCAAGTATTGTGTTGTATGGTACAATAAATAGTGACCAATGACAAGGTGACTGATTAGCCTTTTTATGTAATACATAGCTCTCTTGCCCTTTTCTCTCCTTCTCTCGCCCTCTCTCTCCCTCCATTCATTGTGGCCTTTTATTCCATGTTTTGCAGTCAATAATGTTCTTCTCCTTGTTGTTCTTCTTCTCGGAGGAGAAAATTGTCGACTACATGCTTTTATTGTACCCCACGTACTATTTATTTACTGTCACTCTCTTTTCTCTGTGATGAAAGGAAATTTGTGAGACGTTGAGTAACTTTGACTTGAAAACGAAGAAAACCGGACTGGGAAAAGGAAATAAGGTAGAAAGAAGCTAGGCACTGGGCGAGTAAATATTCTATACTGTTCTTATATTAACTGCTGCCTTATTTACGATCATCATCACATAGCCATCTTATTCTTCATAAAATAGGAAACGCCGTTCGATTTGAGGTATATATAACTTTCATAAAGCACTATTATGAGGTCACGTTATGTCAGCAAGTCCCGTGTCACTTAAGCAATGGCTACTGCTCCGCAGAGAACGTAGAAATTATAAAGAATACTATATGCAAAGCATTCAATAAGATAAGTAATACGAATAACTGTTCACAAAAACACCTACTTTCACTTTTCTTGGCATGTCCTCCTCCATTCTATTGAAAGAAGGTGGGTACGTATGTAATTTAATACCGTGGGCAACTTCCTTTGCATGATGGTGTTTTGACAGCAGATCTAATGACTCCACGAAACAACAATACAGATTATATAAACAGAGTGTAGTTTACCGTGTGGAATACTTGGCAGAACCCCAGTGAGAAGAGGCATTATTATCCCAAAATGTTTGCATGTGCCCGTTTGTAAATACGATATTTTTTATAAGGTTTCTGCATCGTACCTTACTATAAGTGGGTCTCCGATAATAGGTAACTAAATATTTTCGAGAATAGTAAAAATAGAAAGAAACTGGATATACTTTTGTCACCAAACCAATTCTTTTAAGATATTGAATATGGTGCTGATACTGAATATCTAACGATGAAATTTCAGACGCTGTGTGAATACGACCTGGATTATTATTAAAAACAATAAAAAAAAGAGACAAGTTTGTAACAGGAGAAAGTAGCACCACCTTTCAAATGTATTTGTTACCTATTATGTCTGATGTGAGTGTGGGCTATTTTATATATCAAAGGATTAAGGTTCTGGTGTCAGAGTGACATTTTTTAAAGGTTAATGGGCAAGTTATAAAGGTCTGGTCGGACAACTATGATTTTATAAGGAAATGTTGAACAAAACTATCCATAATCCATACAAAGAAGTGTTTGTTATCACTTGAAACAAAAACTGCCCATACGTTTTTATATTTCGTTTCTACTAATGACAAACCTCATTGTTTTTAAGACACTTAATACAATTCGGTGTAGGACGAAGCGTGTTCATTCCAGATAATTACTATTGATATTGTATTGATGTGTGATGACATTTACAATCGCTGATGTGCCCAGAATCATTTGAAGTACGAAGTCGGCCTATTGTACATGTACAAGTTGTACTATTCACTAGGAAATGAAAGTCGCAAAAGCGATGGATATATATAGCTTATCTGAATATTAATACACAATTGTAAAACAAAACAAATTGGTATAAGTTCAGATCATGCATATAAAGTACTTTTGCATCGGGTTCGTGTGAATTTGTTCAAAATGTCTTGGTGACTCCAGTAAACCTAAACAGCTCCAGAAAAAACGATGTATTAACCATACATTACCCACCTGAAGTAAAACAGAGATAGCGACAATCCCGTGAGAGCGGTAAACGGCTTCACTAAAGTTGCTGTACAGTTGCGAATTAAAACCAAACATTTGGAGCTGTGCAAAATCAGAAAATACATACAATGAATTAATGTTCGTCATTATTAAATTTTACTCGTAATTTCACAATGCAATATTAATATCAATTCAACATATAGCTCAAGTGTCTGGCTTCACGAACCTTTGTAATTATCTATTCATGAAGTTAAGAATAGTTGTGTATTATAAACCGGAGTATTAAAGAGAATATTATGTTTCCCAGCAGCAGCAATGCTTAGTAACGAGACACACGATACTCTACATTTGTTTCAAAATAAAACTTTTCAAAGAGGAAGAACAAAGGGAGAAACGTAATTTAAAAGAGATTGATGGCTGTTCAGCAAGTCAAAGGTTGGACACTTTGACGTAACAAAATCAAGCCACTTTCACCAAGAC